>JANTPZ010007983.1:0-13516 GCA_025593235.1 Vachellia pachyceras | reverse complement strand
GGCAACAAGGACATCATCATAGTTGATGACATGAGGAAGATGAAGAACAATGCCATTGTTTGCAACATTGGTCATTTCGATAACGAAATTGATATGCTTGGACTTGAGACATACCCGGCGTGAAGCGCATTGCAATCAAGCCTCAGACAGACAGATGGGTCTTCCCTGAGACCAACACTGGCATCATCGTGTTGGCCGAGGGACGTTTGATGAATTTGGGTTGTGCCACAGGACACCCGAGCTTTGTGATGTCTTGCTCCTTCGCAAACCAGGTGATTGCCCAGCTTGAGCTGTGGAAAGAAAAGGGAACTGGCAAGTATGAGAAGAAGGTTTATGTTTTGCCTAAGCATCTTGATGAGAAGGTGGCTGCTCTTCACCTTGTCAAGCTTGGAGCCAAACTGACGAAACTGACCAAAGAACAAGCCGACTACATCAGTGTGCCAGTTGAAGGACCATACAAGCCTCCTCACTACAGGTATTAAGTTGATAGTGATAAGGGGTCAGATGAGAAACTTCTGTATGAATCGGCGTGATTTTGTTTTTGTTTTTCCATTTTGTGGGTTGATTCTCAAATTGAAGTAGAGCTTTTAGGCATCCGATCTTTTTACAGAGTTTCTGTTTGGGGTGAGGTTGAAAGAAAAGAAATGTATTGACGTCTCTCAACTGAGATCAAAATAAGTCTTTGACTAGGCCTGTGTGTGAGGGCAGGTTATGTAGTTTGTTTTATGTGTTTGTGTTTTGTTGTATCTCAATTTTAAATAATCAAAATCGCCAAAAAAAATGTAATTCGCTGCCATTGTCAAATTACTGATGCTCTCCCCAAAAAAAAAATTGCCGCATATTAAGAAATTGTCATAAGACTCAATTAAGATTAATAATTATACATCAATATTTATTGGGAAGCAGAGTATCCTAGCTAACATGGTTTTGATCTTGATGTTAAATATCCTGGTCCAATTGAAAAGATAAGTAACCTGTTTGTATATCTTTTTTTTTGGCCCGAAACCAGTTTGTATATCAAATACATTGATTTAAAAAAAATAATAAACATATCAATCAATTAACTTTTTTTAGTCTCTATAAAAAATAAATTGACTTTGAGATTTCAATTTTGAAAAGAAAAAAAAAACAGAGAGAAGTAGCAACACAGGTATATAGCAGTATACATGTAATTGGATAATCTCCAAACGTGCACAGACTTTCCTCTCACTCCTCCGCCCAGCCCCTCACCAAACTTTTGTCATTAGCATATGACTCGACAGTGTCAGTACTTGATTATCAAGTAACTGTTAGAAGTGTAAACATTTAATTTGGTCTTCACGTTAAAACTCTCGGTTAGCTGATTGGTTGAAGAACTGGTTAACCGATTAATTAGCATGGAAATTATAGAATTATAACTTCCACTTAAGCCATGGGAACAGTCATACCCCACTTTTTGAATATTGATTTTTGAAAATGGATGAATATATGTTTATTGAAATTAAATATAGAGAGGCTAAGTTTCTGTATGATAATAAATTTTCTTATATCGTATTTGAATTTTTTGGAGACCGGAGTTATGGTGGAAAATTCAGCATTAAAAGAATGAAAAATATAATAGTCCAAGGATAAAACATTTATATAAACACACATAATCCAACAAAATATAATTTTTAAAAGTATAAATTTAAAGGATTGTAATTTTTAACGAAATGATGTGTTCGGATTACCGTAGTGAAAAGAACACAAATTTAAAATTTGAAAAATGTGATCGTTAGAAAAGATAAAAACTTTTACGCTGTAAGTTTTGAAAGTATTGAATCCCTAACTTTAAAAAAGTCAGTTTATAATTTTAATACCTTTTTAAGGCGAAAATGAGCATTCAGTCTTCTAATTTTATATCAAGTTTCATTTTGATTATTTAACTCAAGTTTAAAAATTAGTTTTCAATCCTCCAACCTTAACATTCCTATTTGCTAATCTCAAATGATGGTATTTTTGTGCCAACCTTTATTATTATTTTTAAAGTTAAAGCTTAATAAATCATCAGCTGACATTGTTTGGTCGTACAAACAAAATTTACACGAGTTGAGGAGTTGAGTCTCTAAGGCTTGTCAAGACTGAGATACCTCCAAGCAGTGGTGGAGTCAGAACCTTAGGTCAGTGGGGGTAATTTTTTATTTTCAAATAAATGACAACAAGCTTACAAGTATAAATAATTTGAATAGATTTAAATCTTAAAAATCAGTGGATGCAAAATTAAAATCTAATAGATATTTACATAGACACCCAAAAACTGAGTGGGGGCAATTGCCCACACTCAGCCAAACGTGCTTTCGCCCCTGCCTCCAAACTCAAAGAACACTTAAAAAGGTACTTATAGATCACCCACCATCAAAATCTTCATATTGACATCGAGATTTGAACTTATGATATTATGAATTAAGTCAATTTCTTACCAATTGTACCAATTTTTATTAGATATTTTATCATTATTTAGAAGTTCAGTGGTAAGGGTATTTTGAAATGCACTTGTCTTGATTATTATTTTTAATAAATAACAATAGAATTATGTTAGAATTATGAGGGCCCAAATAAAAGATAGCTGATAAATCACAGTTTTATATATTTTAATCCTCTTTATTTAGTCTTTTTAGTGATAAATTATGGCTAATTGAGCTTGTTTAGATTATATTTTATTTTATTAGCCATTTTACACTTAATGAAAATTAATTGAATAAATCTTAGAGATTTATGATTAAATCTTCATTTAATATTTTTTTGCACAAAGATCCATTTTACACTTTCTTAGAGGGGTTGTATGTATATCCGTGGAGAAGTACGGGAAAAAACCACACACAAAAACCGAGATTGTGCTCGACAACTAGTATACTTTCATCTTCAATAAAACATATTAATCTCTTTGACTCAGGCAAGTGTTCCAGAATAAATAAAAGTTAATATGTCCAGGCATAAAACATAATGCATACCAATTTAAATAATAATACAGGTCGGTACTGTCTTAATAGCTATGAAAAACAGATTATTATTGTTCCTCCAAAGCCAGGGAAGTGAATTAATACGTGGTCATAACCAGCAAGCAAATCATATAAATATCATATACATCTTTCAAATGAGGATCATCACCCTGAGTCATATCAAGCTAAAGAGAAATTTAAAGTCTTTCAGGATCCCATAACATACAATTGTATCATATACTCCATAGAGTACGATACTTACATGTTCTTGATGGATGAAACGCCTTCCATTTGCTTTCCTTTTACCCATCCAACAGCTGAAAAGGAAGAAATTAAAAAGTTAATAGCATATTTAATGAGGACAAGGTACCCTTGATCAAACTATCAGAGTAAAAAGTGCATATTACAAATTTAACAGCATTGAATTATCATTTAAGGCAATTCAGGTCATCATCCCTGCACATTACTCCTTCATATGCTATAATTCAATTAACTAAATCAGTGCCAATCCTTTAACTCTCTATGATGTTAAAGATCTAAAGCAATTAGATATACAGAATCAACTACAACCTTACACAGCCAATCCAAACAAAAGGGTCAAAGATGAAAAGACCGGAGAATAAAGGACTGTCCTGAGCAAAACTCATCAAAATTGATTGATAGTCATATTCAGATGTCCAGTTTAATACAGTATTATCCATTTAGTAGTGCTCCCTATGTTGGTCAGTTGAAAACATTCATCACAGATAAGAGCCTTAGCCCATCAATCCAATCATATACCAAGCATCAAACTCGTTCTTGTGTGTTTTCCATACTAGAAAATAAAAAATAGCATGTAAAAAAATGCCTTTCATTAAGATAAAATAGAAATAAAAACGTTTAGAAAACTAAATTTGTTCAGATTCCAAACCCCCCTATATACAAATGGGTAAAAACAAGCAAATTTTGCAGCAAAACACCCGAAGCACAGATTCATCCCAATTTGTCTTTATCTCAACAAACAAAAGTAAGGGGAAAGGGATGAAAGGGAATTCACAGGATCACGCACCAATTGCTGAAGAGACAACACCCAAACCACAGCCGAAGGGCTTGGAGCAAGCATCAGCAATCTTTCTAGTTTAGCATAGATTTTCATGTCATCCCACAAGCTGGTGCCCCAACCAAGCCCATACCAACCATGGGATCATACTTGGATCGGACATTCCATGGGTTTTTGCTGTGATCAACAACTTTCTCATTGGAGAATTGACGCAGAACCTGGAGCGTTGGTGATGGCACCTCCGGCAACAATCCTGAAATTCTTTTTGAAGCCAACCGCAACATTCTTTACAGGATTCCTGATCCTCTTCCTCTCCAAGGTTTCCTCCCCTTCAATTTGCAAATATGTATGGTTCCTCAATTTTTATTTTTTTAACAATTTTTGAAGAAGATTCTCATTAGGTACCATTCTGATTATTCAATCATATGAATTGTAGTCGATACAACACTTTCTAACCATAGTTTCACCAATCAAAAACCAGCCAAAACCATAGGAGTAAGCAGTAACAACCATTCTGATAATTCAATTCTATAACTGTAGTCGATGTAGCACTTTCTAACCATAGTTATTACCAATTAAAAACCAGCACCAAAACCATAGGAGGAGTAAGCAGTAACAAAGGACAGCGCTTTAAGAAAGTGGCCAATGAGTGCATAATGATATTAGTGAAATTGTGAGACTACGAGGCAAGATAGTTTAACCGAGATCCCAATCTAAGTGGGTCAAGGCTTCCATTCTAAATCTCTCAGGAAAAAAAAACGCATGCAGACTTCTTCCCGGTTGTAGAAGAAAAATGCAGATTAGATGAAAACATTAACAGCAGCTACTTGAAAAATAAATTCTGGTTTTCGAATGGAAGAAAATACCTGATAATGAATAATTTGAATACATTTAGAACAGACATGAAAGAAGTGCACAAAATAATAATGTTTTAAAAGCAAAAACAACTGAAGGAGGAACATATTCAAATACATACTTTAGACAGATACTTTCTCGCTGAAATAAAATAAATGATGAGTAATAAAAGCGATGACCGATACGGCCTGAAATGGAAACAGAACAACAGAAAAAGGAAAGAGGAAGAGGAGAGTGTACAGAGAGAGAAAAGAGCAGAGAAGCAAGAGAGGTAAGAGGAAATGTCTTATTCGATATATGCTTCCAGTGCTGCATGCGATCACATATGCTCTTTCTTTCACGTGAGGCGCACACTGAATAACTAATTGTAACAGACTACTAACAAACTGTGAAGTTATTTACTAACATGCCCCTTGCTATATTAATATTGTATCACTACTGCCCCTTAAATCCATCCTTGTCCTCAAGGATGTGCAGTAGCTGCAAACTGTGGGAAACGCTGAACAATATCTAACCATGATTCCCATGTGGCCTCTTCAGGTAAGTTGTCCTTCCAGTGAATGAGGACCTGCGTGAGAGGAGGTTTGTGTTGACGCTGCACCATTCTCCGGTCTAACACAGCAAAGGGAGTCTTGTCAGCCTTCAAATCAGTAATGTCATCTGGTAAAGGAACCATGGGGGCCGTCGAGTCAGGACACCACTTCAGCAACGATACATGAAAAGTGGGGTGGATTCTGCTGCCTTGTGGAAGCTCCAGAGTGTATGCTACCTCACCAACCCTTGCTATGATCTTAAATGGACCAAAATACAGAGGAGACAGCTTCTCTGAAGCATAATGAGCAACATAAGCTTGGCGGTAGGGGTGCAGCTTTAAGAAGGCAAAATCACCCACCTTGAAGCAGCGTTCAGATCGGTTTTGGTCTGCAAATTGTTTCATCCTGTTAACAACTGTTGTCAAACGTTGTTTCAGCTGTGCCAACAATGTCTCCTGGGCACTAAAGGATCGATCAATGGATTCCATTGCTGACTCATGCAGCAGATAAGGGAGTTGTAGAGCTGGAGCCTGTCCATACATAACTTCAAAAGGGGTCATCTTGGTTGAAGAGTGGGTGGTAGTATTGTACCACCACTCAGCCAGCGGAAGCCATTGCGCCCATTCATGAGGATGTTGCCAACAGAAACAGCATAGGTAGTGCTCCAAGCAACGGTTGAGTACTTCGCTTTGACCGTCGCTCTGTGGATGGTAAGCCGTTGAGAGGCGCTGCTTTACTTCTAGGCGAAGAAGGAATTCCCTCCAGAATTGACTGGTGAACAAGGGATCCCTATCACTTATTATGTTAGCTAGAGCACCATGCAGCTTCTAAATGTTGTCTATGAACATCTGTGCTAGCTCTGCAGCAGTGAAGGGATGAGATAAGGCTATAAAGTGGGCATACTTACTTAGCTGATCGATAACCACCCAAATGGTGTCCTTCACTTTGGACTTGGGAAGCTTTTCAATGAAGTCCGTTGCAATGCTCTGCCAAACTCCTTCAGGTATGGGCAACGGTAGTAGCAGACTCGAATATGCGACATTTTCATACTTACACTGAAGGCAAACAGAGTAACGGTGAATGAATGTTTTGACCCCCTGTGACATGTTCTTCCAGTAGAAAATGGATTTGATACGTTGACAGGTTGCCCTTACCCCAAAGTGGCCCCCTTGAGGTCCTGAATGAAGCCATTGAATGATCAATGTCTGCAATTCCGTTTGTGCTGGTCCGATGACAATGCAATGCTTCCTCAAAAGCAGCCCATTCTGCCAAGAATACTTGGGATGTGATAGGGGATTGGTTTCTAAATCCTTAATGATTTTTTGTAGGTCCCCATCCGTCTGCCACTGACCTTTGATACGGTCCCATAACTCAATGAGAGTAGTGATGTGGCCGATAGAGGTTTGGTCTCTACCAGTGAGTAAGAACACTTTGAAGCCTCTCCCTATGAGCTTCTTGAACACTCCCAACACTGATGGGATTGCTGGGCATGTTCCCTTCATTATCCACTCCTTGAAGCTCCCTGAATCAAATGGATCGCACCTACGTACACACACAAACAATTTTAACTTAGTTATCTAAAAAAACAATTTTAACTTGGCATCTCATCAATCTCGTATTTTGCAGAGTCTTAATGGGCTCTTCCTTTAAACTACTTGTCATCATTATGTGCTTATTTGGGAACTTCATTCGCAAAACGGTTTACACAAGTCGAGACAACTATCTCGAAATCCATAAAAATCATCTTAAAATCCACAAAAAATCTAGAAATCCGTAAATTCTTTTCTCCCAACGGAACTCCTTTCTTCCAACGAAGTTCCCAAACACTAATATATAGACAGAAAGTTTTGGAAGAGGGATAGAGAGAGGGATAGCAAAGTTAGTCGATAAAATTGTGAAATCAAATTTCATTGTGTACATAAAACCTTGTTAATAGGCAATTGTAAGAGTATATTTGTAGGTGGCTTGAAGGCATACGGTGAACCCAGGACTTAGCTCATCTAGATTATTTCATTGAGAGAGGGAGAGATGAAGGGACCAACCCAAATCGGTGAGCTTTGTAGTAGTTGATGTTAGAGATACAGGTATCGTCGACGTCAAAAACCCAGGCGTCTAAGCCGTCGGAGGAGAGAGGGATGTGGGAGGCATACGACAGAATTTGGTCGGCGATGAGCTGGATATCATTCTGGTATTGCCCTCCCATGATGTAGCTCTGCATATGCCTGTAACATCTTGTCGGAACTGTTCGCCATGGACCCACATTGTTTGCTTCCACAGCTAAGCTCCAGCTCAGACCGTACCCCTTATCATCGTCCTCCGACGAGGACGACCACGACGGCAACAACGTCGTGTGGTGCTTCTTCACCAGCACTAGAACGGTGTTCACTATCTTAGCCACGAACAACGTTAGGCCTTCCACCGCTCGTTGTACCATCATGGCTTTCATACCTCAAGACGATCGGAGTTCTTAGGCTTTTGGGTGTAATATATAGCCATAGTTAATGCGCTTGAGCTAATCTCCAATGAAAGGAAGAAAAATGAATGTGAATTTAGGAGCCGTACTGCGGGAATGTGGGACCCCGGAATATGGAAGAAGATGCCATGTGCATTTGGCTGTGTCCGGTAAACAGAAGGTTTTTTCGTATAAAATAAGTATTGGAGATGAATTTTATTTTAATTTGTATGAACGTAGAAGCTAGTGCTAGCTTATACCTACCCGAGGGTAATAAGTATATACTTTATAATAATTTAAATATATTGTATTTTTAGGTAATATTATCACAATTTAAATATATTATCTAAAAATATTTATTTATATGTATCATTATATTATATATTAGTTTATAAATTAAATAAATTAATTTTAGGAATAAGAGCGGATCAAGTCAAACCAAGCTTCATTCCTAATAGGCTTGATTTGTTTTGTAAGGGTGTGGCCTATTATAGGACCAAGCCCAGCTTGTACAAGGCCAGGTTTGGCCTGAGACTCCAAAAACCTTGCATTTCTTTTATGTTTTTGCCAACCAAACAAAAAAAAAAACCTTGCATTTCAGAAAGCAGGCTAACAGGTCGCAAACTAAAAGTATAACAATTTTAAATAGACTAATAAAGACCAAAAGTATATAAACTAATCTAAATTATCCAAATAATATAAAGAAACGATGAGAATGAAAAAATAAACATTATACATAAAATAAATTTATATATAGAAGAAATATAATTTTATTTTTTAATGTGTAAATAGATCTATTTGCAAGTTTATATGCCAGTTTAAAAAAGGCCTAACATGTTTACATATTATGACATTTAAATAGGTTTAAGCCAAACCTTATTTAAACTGGTAAACCATAATATTGTTTTTTGTCTGCTTTCTAAAAACGGTCACAACGATAATATGCCATAAAAATAGCCTTTACTTTCTAAAAATAGTCACAACCATAATATTATTTTTGCAAACCAAATTATTTAAATAATTAGTATTAATAATATTATTTAAGATTACCTCGTAAACCTAGTTTTTATGCCTTTTCGAAGCTAGCTTAGAAATAAATATTATATGTTGGAGCATTTTTTAAAATGAAAAGATGTGATTTTTCAAAGGAATATGTGATTTTTTAAAAAGTTGTGTCCTTATAAATTAATTAGTTAATTTGAATGATTGTGCGGAGTGCTATAATTCTAAAGTCATGCATCCTAACATATTATAAAGATGCAACTCTTTATGAAAAAATTATTATGGTTGTGATTTATTGAAGTGGTATGACTGTGACTTTTAATTGAAGAAACATTGTTTCAAAATGTACTACTTTAAGACATCTCTCCATATTCTATAAATACCCTTCTTATCTCTTCATTTGAACACACAATTTTACATACAACTTTCCACACGGCAAGATCAGACTTATTGTCTTTCTCTTTGAGTACACACATAGATAAAGCCAAATTATCACTTTGTAAAAGCATTTGTTGTATTAGTTTGAGTGTTGGGAGTGTAATCCATACTCAAGGGGATCTATTGTATCCTGCAGAAAATTCGCCGGTTAACCCAACTTGCACTCTATAATATAGGAATAGGTGAAGGTGAATTAAATCTAAAAAAAAGTGTTGCCAACGCCTTAGGCACATGTGCACAACTTTCTTTTTATCTTCTCCATCTCTTCTTTTTACACTCTTTAGAGAACCATTCCTAGCAAAAATTGTCAACATTATACATAAACAAACTAGTGTTATCTTCCGGCCAACAATTTTCTTTTTTTTATAAATGTATTTATATTATTACGTTATAATTTCTTTTATTCTTAAAACTCACATTTTAGATAAATTGCTTTTACTAATTTATCATGAAATGTTTATTTCTCAAGGATCATAGATATAAATATGTTTGATTGGATTCCAAAGGGAATGAAAATAGGTTGGAATAATAATTTAAGAGATAAAATTACTATTGTCCCCATATTCACACACATGTTTTTAAACGCGAGTATATACACATGTAAAGTGGTTTTGATTTTTACCTACAAAAATGATATTGTCTGTTTATTCCATTAGTTTTTTCCTTTTCCGTTATACATAATGTTTCTAATTAAACTAAAGTATGAAGAAATTTTTATTAATTAAATTGTATCTGAATTTTATAATTTTAGACAATTCTGTATAATTTTATACAAGTTGAAAAAGAGTCATCTGAACTATAAATACGTGCATAGTATTGAAAAGCTGTAGTTGATATTTCTGAAAGTTGTTGGGCCCGACATTGCAAACTACAGCGACAGACACACTACCTCGTATCCAAAAGATTACAATCTCCTCCAAATATTTACTTCGATTTGTGTAAAAGTACTTCTTTACTGCATTTCTTAACGGGTATAATAAGTAAGAGATAAAGATACACAGTGACGGAACAGTAGTTGCTGGGTGCGACATGTCAAACTGCAGCCACAGACACACTCTTGTATATGCTAAATCAAGTCCTAGGTATCCTCTGTAAAAGTATAGCGTTTATTAGAGAAAGAAACGAGAAAAGGAATTTGGACATGCATTATTGAATGGAATGCCATATTTGGGTCAAATTTGATGAATGAATCATTTCCATGCGGGAAAAAAATTCCTTTTCTTTAAATTTAAAAAATATTGGTGTATCTCATATATGAATTTTTGGGTCACATACATGAAAAGTTTGAGCTCGATTATAGAGCTGATCAGAACCAAGATATATCTTCAAGTTTATAGAGTAGTTATAGATTGCCTACCAAAAATTTTTTACATCAATAACCGGATTTGAACTCATTATCACATGGGTTGTAAGTTTATTCTTTAGTAGCCGGATCAAATTGCTCGGAATCATTTCCTTCTTTTTTGTTGTATATAGTATCTTTTGATGCCCAAGGAGCTCCTTTTCAATCGCATGATACTTCTTTGCCAACCTTCTAGACTGGGGGTTACATGGTTATGTTATTTCCTTTTTTGTTGTCTGTATTTTAATTTTCATGGCACTGTTGTACTGACTGTTATACTCCCTTTTGTTTGGTAATTGAAGTATCTTCGATTAAAAAGAAAATTAAGCATCGATGTCTGAATTTGATTTTTCTTTTTAAAGTAATAATTTTTTAAATCAAAATTAGTTTTTGAGAAAAGTAGTATTTTGTTTCAGATTTCATATCTAATAAAATAATTCTTTAGGAAAGGATAAAACTTGTCGTCCGTTCATGATGTTGACTATCTGGTCCAATCAGTATCTTCCACATATAAACACTTCAACAGCCTACTCAATTTTGCCGTTCTTCCTCGTCGTCAAAGGAATTTGGATAGGGTGTTCATTAAAATTAAAATTACAGGAGGAGGATGCAAGGAATCCCAGAGATCAGAAGACAAACAAGTTACGCATGTGGGAGTTACTTTTCATCTGTGCTTATGAAAGCTGACTCCTCTGCGTACTACGTGGTTACCAGCCATATAAGGAGCAAACTCTTCTTATTTGCCCGTGTATTTCTGTTTTATAACACATATGCACCAACCCCCAACGTCCGTGGTTACCACAACGTTTGCGTTTGGGAGAAGAAAGTGGCTACAAGGGCAAAAAGGTCAAAAAGTAAACGATGGAAGTTGGCATGGCTCCCTGCAAGGGCAAAAATGTAAAAAAGGAAATGATGGAAGTTGTCAATGGCATGGGTCTACAAGGGCTAAAAGGAAACGATGGAGGTTGGCGAGGGTTGTAAAGAAATAATCAAAAAAAAATTTTAACTTGTTTGATTCAATAAGAAAACAGTTCGTAATGAAGGATAATTACTTCTTTTGATTTTACCCTTTTTGAAGAGGGACCCTGGGAGAAAACTTGTAAATTGGAATAGGGGTAAAAATTAATTAATAGGACATGTTTTATGTTTATATTTAACTTTTTACCAAAATAGTTTAAAATTAATTTGCTTGCATGATGATATATTAAAAATCAACTTTAGAAGATTCAAAAGTGAAGAAAGATCAAAAGTTATAAGTTGTTTTTTATTTGATTGATTAAGGGTATCCCCTAACCCTATGATATTAATCCATTTTAAGGTTTGAAGCACAAAGGATATCTACTTCCCCCATCAAGTATTATTCTCATGCTTTAAACTTGCATTTTTCTTTATGCAAGGGTCATTTACTCCTTGATTAATAATTTGTTAGTAGTTGACACTTTCTTTTAAGGAAAAATAATTTTTTTAAAAATTAATAAATGAAATTAGAGTTAATATTGAAAATTAGTGGCACGATTTTAAAATTTTAAGAATACAAAATATTTTACTTCCTTTTCCTAATTATATAAAGTGATTACAAGTAACTTGAAACAAGAACACGAGGAAAATATTATTTCTTTTACTATTATTATTATATATCTTTTAGGATTGACTGATTGAAGTCAGCGTTCAATACAAATTGAAAATTTGATAGAATAGAATTATAGGAAATAAAAATATCAATTTTCAAGAATTAATATTAATAAAAATTATATGAAATGGGAAAATAATACATAAAGTACTTTGAAAATAATGAATCTCAGAATGGTGATTCAAAATTTAAAAACCTAGAGTGGTAATGGTTCTTCCGGCGTCTTTAACAAAGTTTAAAGGAAATGTCGAAATGACCTTAATGGCCTTGTAACTCGTAAAGGAAACATTTTACGATTTCTGATTTGACGAGAAAATAGTGGATTTCATTCAAATTTGAATTAACCATGGGGAATATTATTGGGGTTTAAAATTGCATCTTTGTTCTATTATAGGATAGTGATTAAATTTTAAATAATATAAACATTGTTTCATGTAATATTTTTTGGAAGGATGCTCTAGCAATCAAACAATATTGGCCCGAGGTATTAGCTGAGGTTAGACTCGGCGATGAGAAAAGACAAGCATAATGATAATAGAGGGTTTGACAAAGGGAAAATGACCCTCAAATTTCAAACAAGACACTCAATCATAAAATGATCTCAAATATTCTGATATTTATTCTCAGGAGCTTTTTGTCATACATTCGACATGTGTAAAATCTGAAATAGCCTTGGATATTTGAAAGAGAGAGAGATCAAAACAGTAGGTATGTGATATGTTCCCCGCCCAGCATCGCCGAATCAAAATGGACTCATATTCGGCTTCCCCTCAATCGGCGATTTTGAACTGAAATTTTGGAGCTTTTCTTAGCAGTGTCACTATCGGCCACTATCATTAAACTCCTTAAGAGCTTTATAAGCATGTAATTATAGCCAACTTGCTTTTATTCTCGAGAGTTGTATGTGCGAAAGGCGGTTTTGGTCTTCGGAAGGGGTGGACATGGAGGAAAGGTATGAGGCATTGAAGGGTCTTGGATCTGGGAATTTTGGAGCGGCCAGGCTGGTCAGAGATAAGAAGACTAAAGAGCTCGTTGCTGTAAAATACATTGAAAGAGGGAAAAGGGTGAAATCTTTTTTATTCTTCGAGATTTTATATTTTTAGGGGTTAAAATCCAGAAAGGGACTAGTCATGTTAGATCAAATATTTCTTGTGCCCATTGCTTTCCTTTTGTTGGGGCAATTTGAAGTTGAAATTTTGTTCTATCTCTGATAGTACGGGTATAAAATTCTGGGAAAGGACCGACACTGTTGGATCAAATACTTCTGT
>JANTPZ010007982.1:0-14028 GCA_025593235.1 Vachellia pachyceras | reverse complement strand
AGAGAGAGAGAGAGATCACGTGGGAACAGGAACGTGTAGAAAGGAGCAACGATAAAAAACACAAATGAACAGCCCGCGCGAAGCATTAGCATCTTATCTCTGCCACGTGTGTAGTGTGAATCCCTCCTTGGTTGGTGCGACATTTATTTTACAGTGCATGCGAAAAAACAAAAGCCAAGGAACAAATTACAAGAACACTGACATGTAATGGCGCGTTTAAGCACCAAGAGTATTTCATTAATTAATACCTGCAGTATAATCACACGAAGTAATGATAATTCAATAAATATTGCACGTTAATTCTTAAAAAAATTGCCTATGTTCGGAGCAATCAGCCATACCTACATATTCATTAATCACGAGCAGAACGACAGTACAGCGGCGGATCTAGAATTCTAATTCAGGGGTTTAAGATAAGTTGGATTTATTCTTGATATGTTTTTATAAAAATTTGAGTAAAAATTTAATAGGTTCAAAATTAGTAAATAAGTGGATGTAAAATAAATCATATGATACTAATATATACCTAATTTTTTTAAGTTAGAGAATGTTACTGAATCCCTTGATTTGTATGTAGGTTCGGCCATGGCGATCACAGTTGAGCGACATCAACGTTTGGACAAAGCGACCAAGTTCATGCATGGAAATTAATAAAAGTAAAAGCAAGGAACACTGCAACGGCTAAATAAAAACAATAATATAATAAATGAATGGTAAAATTATATATTTATAAAGTATATTATAACCATTGCTTAATGAATAAACTTATTCCTGTAATGATTAATATAGCATTATGGAGTTATTTATGGTATTTTCTTTTATAAAAAATTGTATATTAACACAAAAAAAATTAACAAGGTTCTCACCCACTTTTTAAACAGAACCAAGATAGTGATGTGAAGTATAAAAAAAGTAACCCGAACGTGTGATGTGGCTGCAGTCATGCAGCAGCAGAATGAAATGAAGGGAAGCGGGCGGAGCGGTGACACCGACTTGAGGGGGAGCCTGATGGGGCCCGCTGGTATTTTCCTGGCCGCCACTCACGAACAAGCTAACACGGTCGTGTCCCCAGGGAAGAGGTCATTTTAATTAATACCCACAAAACAGTAACACTCTATAGTGTATGTTTTAGAAATCCGTTGAGAGGAATGAGTTTATAGATTTTAAGGTACTTTGCAGATTTCAAAATATAGTTTTATGAATTTCAAGATGATTTTTACAGATTTCGAGATGGTTTTATATTGAAATGTGTGTACCATTTGAGAAACGGTGTTCTCAAATAAACACTATATAATGAAACGCTAGACGGGTGGTTACGGTTGAGCCTTCTATTGTAGACTCGCTCCAAGGAAACATGAATCAATCTAGAATAGTCTTATGAGTAGAGATTTTGAAACTCGTTACCTTGCACACGTTCAACTCACACATCACGCACACTTGTTCCTTACCTTCTCTGAAACAAGTCGCTCATTCAATTCTAAATACAATAAATGTTAGAATATTTTTAAAATTAAGAGATGTGATTTTTTAAATTTTAATTATTTATAAATTAAAGAGTTTATGTCAAGGGTTGCATGCATGGTTATTAAACTGAAAATCATTTCTCACTGTGTACACCATATAATTGTGCATCTCTTCATAAAAAATTCATTTTAAATAACTATCAGTTATTTAATTATTTAACTAGGTTAATTCATAAATCAACTTATATAATTCATGAATCTAACATGTGATAGTGACTGTTTACTGAAGAGCTGATGTTTTATGATATATCACTTTAAATCTCATCTCTTCATACTTTATAAATATATTACCCATCAACCCATTCATGCATATATAACAAGATCAATCTGATCACCTTAAAAAATGTCGTTCACGTCTTCAAGATATTGTGTAGAGCTTTATTTTTCTTTTCTTCTTTTTGTACTTTTTAAATAATCTCTTTCATATATCTACATCGTCTTAAGTAAAAAATACTTCCCTACCGCATTCTAGGCCCAATTGTAAACTGTTGTGGGGGTTCAAAAGTAATTTACATCTTCACGTGTTAGCATAATGACCAATGACAAAGGGCGAGCAACTGAAGCCGAAAGTTAGTGGGCTTTTGAGCAATTTTCTACGTCTTCTCTCATTCAGTGATTATTTGGATATGAAAAATAATAGTATAGAAATTATATTATTATAATGATTGTGCGTTAAAGCAGTCTTTTAATTAGCTAATATTACTTGGATTGCCTATGATTACACATGCATGAGAATAATAGCAACCCCACGAGAGAGATGCATAATAATAATAATAATAATAATAATAATAGATTTCTAATGTGCACTACGTACGTACGACCAGTTACTCATTTGCTTAATTAATCATACGCTGTATAACCGAAAAAATTTGTAGATCGCATTTTTAATTCATATCCTGTAATTTAATTATTTACAAATTTAGCTAGCTTTTTTTAGTTATTAAGGATTATATTCGGCATAGGTTTGAAATTCCATATCTTTTAAATGTTTGTTATAGAAACAATACTAAAAAGGGTATTTAGCAGCGGTTTATTAGTAGCGGTTACTAAAACCGTTACTAAATCATGAACTTTGTAATTATTTAAGGTCAAAGCGCTACTAATTTACAACGATAATTTAGGAATAAATTTTGTAGCGGTGAAAAACTGCTACAAAAATGAAGCAAACTTTTGTAGCGATTTTAATAAAGGTCAACCGTTGCAGAAACGAAAGGTCGTCAACGGTTTTAAAAATCGCTACTGATTTGTATCGCACTTTGTAGCGGTTTTTGCAAAAATAACCGCGGTAAAAATGAAAAGTCTCTCAATTAGCAGCGGTTCCTGCAAACCGCTACTAATTTGCAACGGCAATCTAGGAATAAATTTTGTAGCGGTGAAAAACCGCTACAAAAATGAAGCAAACTTTTGTAGCGGTTTTAATAAAGGTCAACCGTTGTAGAAACGAAAGGTCATCAACGGTTTTAAAAATCGCTACTGATTTGCATCGCACTTTGTAGCGGTTTTTGTAAAAATAATCGCTGTAAAAATGAAAAGTCTCTCAATTAGCAGCGGTTCCGGCAAATCACTACTAAATAACATCATTTCCCACAGAACACACTAAGTTTGTAGCGGTTATGGTAGCAAATATTTGCTATTAGAAAAAAAAGAGCTTTTTAAATAGTATAAAAACGGCTTCTTAGACTATATCTTTGATGCAATATAGATAAGAGAGGTTTAGAACAGCCTATTATTTTATTGGTGGTTTCGTCCCTTGAACCTCAAACACCTCACATGGATTATTATATATGAGATTCATCGCACTCCTCGATCAGTTAAGGTTCTTGACCTTTCCCTTGACTTATAATCAGTGGGTACGGTGTTCATCGTCATTGGTGCGGATCTCTCATGTGGAAAGGCCAAGGGAATCATTTTGTGTCCCTTTCAAAAATCACCCGTGAAAGTGAATACCAAGAATCATTAATATAGTTATCGATCACTTTTTTTCTCATCCCACATCTCACTTAATTTAATTAAAAAACAATTTATCGTCAGATTCCAAATAATCTAATTAATGAACAAAAGGTTGGTGAAATTACCATTAGATTCTAACAGTAGTTGGTCTGGTTGTTATTTATGGCTTATAAGATTGTTGATGACAATCAAACCTATTATTATTGGAGCGTTCTGATGGTAATTTTATCGATTTTTAGGATCTTTTATTCATTAATTTGTTTATTTAGAACTGGATGGTAAATCTCTCGTTTAAAAACACTAAAATTACCAGAATCTCCTCATATCCTTTTCACAAGAAACTCTTATATTTTGAATTTGGCTGGCTAAGAAGCGTAACTAAAATTAGTTAAAGGCTCATATATTTTGTCAAAAATCACCGTAACACTTCGAGAATGACTTATTAAAAGCCAACCACCATTCCTAATCTTTTTCCTTCCCCAGTATACGATTAATGGGAAATAAATTATATATGCATCCATATTGATTTGTCATTCGACAACTTGTCTCTTGTGGGGAGCAAAAAGAAAAGGGGAAAAATAATTGGTGAGAATTGACTGATATATATGTGTATATATATATTTGGTGAAAGAGATGTATATAATAATAATTAATGAGGTTTGAGCAGCTTGAGATTTTGTCTCTTTCGTAAGATGCATGAAAGATGAAATGCGTCCATGTCACCTTTCCTTGCGCTTTAAGAGACGTCAAAGTCAGACGTACGTTTTGCCTCCTTGGTTTTTTTTTTAGTTGGTTGGGGATAATCACGATTTGATTGAGAAAGTATTAAGGTGAAAAGTTATTGAGATGAGCAGAGTGTAATAAAGAAAGATTATTAGTGAAAATTAAGAGAATGAGATGAGGGTGGAATAATAATGGTGCATGCATGCACAGAATTGAAAGGAAGTACGTACGTACGCGCTGTATACTGCAGAATATATATTGGGAGGAGCCCTTTCAAAACCAATGGCCTGCGTCGAAGGAAACAAGACAAGGCACATCACATAGTAATTATTTGGGAACATCATTTCCTAAACGGTACATGTAAGTTGAGATAAAATTATCTTAAAATCTGTAAAAATCATTTCGAAATCTGTAAAAACCATTTTGAAATTTGTAAAACCATCTCGAAATCCAGAAAATCACCTCGAAAGCTGTGAACTCATTTCTTCCAACGGATTCCCAAACACACATATATAATAACGTGGTTGTTGCTCCGCCGCTTCGTTCCAAAGTCTAAATTAAAATTAGATAAAAAATAAACCATGGAAGTCCGCACCCAAGTCTGTTGATTTTTTAAGATTAAAGGGCTGAATATATTGTTTGGAAATATTTATTTACATGTATCATTGTATTGTATATTAGTTTACTATTAATAAGTCTAACAAATTAATTTAAAAAAATGTTCAATATAAATACTCTAAAGTGATTTACTAAACCTTTTAAGCCTATCTAAAAGAGTTAATTGATTTTTATATTAATGATAGAAGGGAGTATATTTTTGCCTTCATATATATATATTGCCAAAGGCCTCCAAATACATATAAAAACTTTGTGTGATACACTGATATATATATATATATATGAACAGAATTGAGGTCAATATGTCTAATTCTCCTTTTTGGATTACAATTATGTCTAATTCTCCAACCAAATATTAATACATGGGGTTTTAATGATAGAAACATGCACACACATATATATAGATAAAATTTCAATATTCCATTGATTTATTATATATATTAACAGTAAGATCAATCATATTTTTAACCATATAACCATATATAGATAAAATTCAAGATTATATTGGTTTATTATATTTGACAGTGAGCTAAGATAAATCATATTTGATAATGGACCTCGGGGATGTAAATAATATCACTATGCTGATATATATGAACAGAATGGATGTCAACATGTCTAATTCTCCCTTTTGGACTACAATTATGTCTAATCCGCCAACCAAATATTAATACATGGGTTTTTAATGATAGAACCATATATATATAGATAAAATTTCAAGATTCCAGTGATTTATTATTAACAGTTAGATCAATTATATTTTAAACGATATCAGCATATATAGATAAGATTTCAAGATTCTATTGATTTATTATTAACAGGAAGATCAATCATATTTGATAATGGAACTAGTGGATATATATATATATATAAACAAACCTAAATTTTTAAGCTAATCAAAGTGCTAAGCACACGATGCATGTGTTGGAAAGACAACCTAGTTTGATAAGCCATTTAGGACTGCCTGTAAGAAAGGCTAATAACATTAAAACGGACGTGTCTGGCTTCATCTCTTCCTGCCTCTCTAAACAATACTTGCATGCTTTCTGTTGACATTTTACTAATAATCTAGAACAGCTCTTTCATGGGAGCGTACGTAGAGCTAGGAGTTCTATATGATTCAGAACATTCCACAGCTGCTAAAGAATTCTCTTCCCTTTGATGTTCATACGTGGTCTTTGCTTCATATTTTAAGCCAATTTACCGCGTTTCAATGCTATTTCTCACTTCACGCATTAAACTTTAAGGACAACTTACTTAAAGGTGTCACACCAGACTAATAAAAAAATGAATTAGAGAGACTATATTTATTTCTTCTGGTTATTTCAGTGTTTTCCTAATTCACTTTGGATTTAGAACTGGACTCTATCGGGGCAGCAACATTACATGTCAGGCCAACGGTCGGTTGGATTAAGTGGTAAGCGGCTTGTTCCAGCTTAAGCAAGGTCTCGAGTTCGAGTCCTTATGTATGCAGTAGCCACCGTTGGGAGACTCACCCACCATTTCCAGGTGCGCGACGCGGGTCAAGTCCGGATTAGTCGGGGCGAAGCTCCGGATTAGTCAGGGACCGGGCGGGAAACAAAAAAAACATTACATGTCAGAGCCCTCTCAACAAATATGTTTCGAATTTATTTTCTCATTTTTGTAAGATTAGACCATATACCATATCACTAACGACTTGTAGCAAAAAGATAATAGCTCCGTTTGTTTTGCCCGTTGGCATAACGGGTGCGCTTACCGAGACATTTTTCCTCTCACATAAATTGCCTCGGAATCTGTGTCCATTTTCCCAACGGGCTATCCAAACGGAGCCAATGTGCTCGTTTGGGAACAAGGTAGAGAAGTAATTTTACACATGCCGAGATAAATATGTGAAGGAGATTATCTCTTTTTACGGAAAAATACTGTTAAACATGCATTTGGCTTTTGGAAATGTTGTTCCAAACAATCCCAATATATTTAATTAACACGAATTTCAACGCTCTCACTTTCAAAAATTTCTCGAATAACCTGTTGCTGCATAATTCCCCAGTAATCCTGTTCATGTGTGTGTGTTTTTTTTATATTTTATCACTCTCTCGTACATCCAAAGAGGAAAAAGAAAAAGAAAAGGTTAAAAAAGCCTTCCTTGAAATGCTCTGCATGTGCAAGCGACCCGGACGATATACACGTCACTTAATATTTGCTGTATTTTATTTACTTTAAACCCAAATAGACACACGGCCTCAATCATACAATGGGCATATCGCGTTACTCTCTCTCTCCTGTGAAACCCCCCCCCCCAATTTTCCACCGTGCAAACACTGCCACAGAACTTTGGAAAATTACACTACAGTCCCATAAGCTAGAGAGGGTGACAAATACCTCAGTCAGAGACTAGGTTTGGTTGGAAACGCGGTAGAGAAGTACTTTTTTGTAAGTCAAGGTAAATATGCGGAGGAGATTATCTCGTTTTACGGAAAAACACTGTTGAATGTGCGTTTGACTTTTAGAAACGTTCCAAACAAGTGTGTTTAAAAATCCGTTAGGAGAAAGGGGTTTACGGATTCCAAGAAGAATTTACGAAATCTAAAAAGAATTTATGGATTTCAAAATGATTTTTATAGATTTTGAAATACATTTTTATCTTAATTTACGTGCACTATTGAGGAAAGATTTCTCGCACATGCACACTATCAAGAATACAGATTCATTGAAAAATGCCACCAGCCTCCATTATATAGAAATCGTAACGATGCACACCCCGTAATTTCCTTTCTGACTAAAAGCAATATTTTGTGGGACATTATTTTGGATGTGATGATATCAGAGTTTGCTCATGGTGTTTGGCGTCATCGTTTATTGGCCATATTTGATACTAGCGTCCTTTTTTTTTTGTTTCCTGCCCGGTATCTGGAGTTCCGCCCGACTAATTCGGATCCGACCTGCATCGCGTACCTGAAAATGGTGGGTGAGTCTCCCAACAGTGACTACTGCATACACAAGGACTCGAATTCGATATTTTACTTAAGTTGGAAGAAGCCGCGTGAGGCTCCTTGCTTGATGTAAGCAAGCAAGCAACAATGCACAAAATATCATAGGCCCATTCCATTTTTTTAGAGCATTTAGGCCTGTTGTTCATTTCATATCTAGAGTGGGCCTAACCTATTTGGGCTCCTAAATAACGAAATTTGGCCCATTAAAAAATGCTATTGGCGCTGTCTAATGGCCTTGCCCAAAATGGGTTTACATTCTTGGACCCTTCCCACTGTCATACTCCTCTCATTTAGCGCTTGTTTGGGTCGAAGGGAGGGGGGAAGGAAAAATAACCCTTCTTTTGCAACTCCATTGTTCATTCTTCGCTTCACTCATCTTCACCGTCCACACTGTTCACTGCGTCTCCACCGTCCACACTGTGGCTTCACCTTCTGTTCACTGCGTCTCCACCGTCCACACTGTGGCTTCACCTTCTGTTCACTGCGTCTCCACCCTCCACTCTGCAACTTCACCGGCGTCGGCATCGGATCTTCCTTAGCTCAGCCTCTTTGGTCCATGGACGAGGTTTTTCTTTCATTTCTGTTATTCCAGATCTTCCTTAGCGCAGCGTTGCTTCTACCGCTGATTCATGTTTATTGATGTTAAAATAGGCTTGCCATGTGGAAGAATTAGAAGAGTTTATTGATTCATATTTATTGTTGCAAGTAGCAACGGCACTTTTGAAATTGGTTGAGTATGCATTTTTCTAAGATATTATTAAATGGACTGAAGAATGTTATGCTCTTGTAAAATATGGTACCTATTCTCTTTTTATATGTATTTTTTTTATTTGGTTTTACCAGACGAGATTGCTAAAACTTTATTTCAACTCATTTGTGCTTTTGTATGGTACTGTGCGACTCATTTGTCTAATAAGGGAACAATAGGTTATGGCGTGAGTTTGAGGGGAGAGAGTGTATATGTTTTGTCCCTTTTGTTTGAAGACAAGGGCCGTGTTCTTTGTCGATGTTGCCTAATTATTTATGTTGTGCTATCATTGGGTGCCTTAAATGTCTGTATGAGAAAAACCTGCACATTGTCGCATCTTTACCATTATTGTCTATTCATATCGATTTGTTTTTTCCTAACATCTGACCAGTTTGATCCTGTGGCGTATTTTTGCAACAAGTAGTCATCCTCTGCAGTCCTTGAAAGCTTATGGTTTTAATGTTTTATTCACTTGCAGTTATGGACTCTTCATTGGCTACAAATAGAAGACTGGTTTTCTAGATGTACAACATACTCGGCACCATTTCTTTCTAGTTTCTTACCTTGTAAATGTACTACCATGCAGTAATCTGACCGGTCATAGTCATGTTTTTATCAAGAGCATTGGGAAGGACACTATTAGCTGCTGCAAGGTCAGAAACTTCTGCCTCTTCTGCTGCAGCTGCTAATGCTGCGAGGGAAGGGTATAACCCTCTTCAGGAGTTCTTTGAGGCTGATAGGAGCCCTGATGATGACAAGCCTGTTGTCTATGGTACAGACCTATTCATTGCTTTAGTTTTTCCTGCCAATCTTTTATGACTGGGATTGTTGTTTATGGATGTAAGATGTGAGTGTGGAAGAGAATGGTGCTAAGGCTATGTTTGGCATAGTGGAATGTTAGTTATGGAAAGGAGAAGGGAGTGCTGATGTGAGTAGAAATGATTCCTGTGCCTTTATTAAAAAGAGGAAGTTGTTGAAATAAGTTTAACTTCATTTTTCTTTGTAATTCATCGATAAAGATATAGTTATGAACTGTTACAGAAACATGCTACAGTCTAGGTCTATATGTATGAGTACATGCCCTAATTGGACTTATGTACAGCTTCGTATGATGTGAAGGGTATCTTCTTTGTTGTCTTTAATGTCACAACAAAGTTTATGGACAGGTTTCAACAGGTGCATCAAAACTTTTTTTAGGGGTGAAATTATATATTAGCCTTTTGGCCACACTCACAGTTTAAAGGGTCTTATTTAACTCTGCCACGATTTGTTTCATTACCATTTAATTGCACTGTCGTGCTTCTTGTATGGTGAACAATTTAATTGTTGAAAATGTATTGAAAGTGACCAATAGGAGTTTGATTTAGTGAAATTGGTTAATCCTTTATAATGTGGCAAAAAGGTTCAAATCCCCTTTGGGAAAAGTACCCGTATTTAATGCCTAACTGTACTTCAAATATGATTTCCTTCAATAAGAAGATACTTGTGCACAAGCAAAAGAAAAAAAAGCAAATGTATTGAAAGTGTCATTATGCGTATCTTTAATGTTTCATTGTCATTTAATGGTGGGTTAAGTTGACATTTAAAAGTTATATAAAGTTAAAAAATAGAACTTAATCCTGGCAATAGCTTTGGAACACGGCAAATATTCAAAACATAGTGAAACAGACACTTGACAATGAAATTAACATTCATGTCCCTGAAAAATAATGTAGGTTTTATAAATGATAGTTGAACTAATCACAGTTCTATTGAATGATTCGGTTAAGCCATTTTATGTGAAGTTCACTTTTCTCAGACATTAGATAGTTTGAGTGTCGTTTGCAGTTCACTGTTCTCTTACCTAATATAGTGGTTCTAGCTGGTACCAAAAAACATTTTTTTAATTCAAGCTCTTTTGTTTATTTATTATCATAAGGTCGGAGTTGGAAGGCCTCTGAGCTGCGTCTTAAGTCTTGGGATGACCTCAACAAACTGTGGTTTGTGTTGTTAAAGGAGAAAAACATGTTGATGACTCAACGTCAAATGCTTCATGCACAAAATCTACGCTTTCCTAACCCAGAGCGTATCCCTAAGGTACTACTATGTACTTCAGATCCTTGCATTTACTCATCTTTTTAAATAAGCTGTTCTTAACCATTGGTGGTTTACAACAGTGGTGTCCATTTTCTTTCCCTGGGAAAGTTTTGTTACCTGTAGATTTTCACGTTACCTGGACTTGGGTTTCTCTTTCTTTTCTTAGAAAAATTTAGAAACTTATATTTGATTAGACTTGTTTGACTTGGTTGGACGTAAAAAAGCTTGCCCTAAGTTACAATTTGATCCTACAACAACTTAACAGAAATGTTTATGAGAAATTACGTTAATTTACCTTTAACAATTCTAACTCTGCCATCTAACCAACAAAACAAATAAAAGATAATATACCTTCTAATTTTAGCTCTAAAATATTTTTAATTAAATCCAAATACGATATTACTCCCAAATTAATCTAATTCCAAATGACAAAAATTAAATGATTATAAGTATGCCATTGCCTAATAAAACCTATGCTCATTTACCTATCAGAATAATAGCTTTTCCTTTGTTAGAAATTGTCTATTATTGCTGTATATATATGTGCCATTACTCAACAATAAAATGCATTTTCTTGGTCAATATAGAAACTGCACCCCAGCAGTGTCTTATCTATACTTGAGAAATTACATAATAGTAGAATAATTTGTTGAAATGCGATGGTGAGATGTCTATAGAATCTTTACATGGAAAAACATTGCGTGGCATGAATGAGATGATCTGGATTGCTAATATTTAATTTTTAATTTAATTAAGAATTTTAGCATTTGATGGTAAATTTCTTTTTTATTTACTGGAAACCTATTGGACTTGCATATTACAAAAGTAGGAAGCTTTCTCATTCCTTGGTGAAGGTAGATTGTGGTTTGAATCCTTTTTACTAGAGACCTGTTGGATTTTCATATTACAAAAGTAGGTGGTGTTCTTATTCCTCGGTAAAGGTAGATTGTAGTCTGAATCCTTGTTATGTGAACCAAATTTTCCTCCAAAATGTCTCCTACCACGTTTCTAATATGTATGTGTGGTGGACATGACTTGGTCAGTACGTGTATGTTCTGTTGGGTTTAAAATCTATATTATGGCTGGGAGAATGACAGAGGTAAAGAGCTACATAGTCAACTCATTCCTCTGATAACTTTCGAAACAAAATAATTGTTTGGAGTCTTACCAAAGGACAACTTATTTCTGTTAATTTTATTTGCATGTGTGGAGAATACTTGGGCAGTTCTCTGTTTTCCAGTATGTTATGGTGCTTCTATGAGAGTTGAGGGAAATTGGACTTTTGAATATCAAGGTGTGGAAAGGGTTTATTAGTCTGGAATCATTTTTGCCCCATGCTTAATTTGTTTCTGATGGATCACTGCAACTAAATCATCATTGATTCTTGTTGATATATGGTTTGTTGAATCAGGTGAGAAAGTCAATGTGCCGCATCAAGCAGGTACTTACAGAGAGAGCAATTGATGAGCCAGACCCCAGGAGGTCTGCTGAGATGAAGAGGATGATAAACGCCCTTTGATGACTTGCATTGTGTCTGCACCTGAAAGCATTATTGTCCATCTTAATACAGCATAATGTTGCTTTCGAGGTCGTAAGATTGCCTACTTCTTTTGTTTGGGGGGCGGGGGGGTGTTTCTGTATGTCTAGAAAGCTTTGTTTAGAGGACTTCTGCTGGCCTATGTATGGATTCATGTTTGACTTTCCTTGTCTCAAGGTGAGGGGTTATTATTTGAGGCAGATAATGACTTGTAACTCACCCTGCCCATATGGTGTTCCAAACAACGTTCCATGGAGGCATCTTCAATTTTGGTCCCCCATAACCCATAGGACAAAACAGGAATAAGTTAATAGCATAAGGTCATGCCTTACTTCCCTGCAGCTGAGGCTGTGCTTTTTATGACACGAGGAATTTAATTCAAAGGTCTTTCATTCTTCCTACACCAAGTGCGGCATTTAGCATTTACATCCCCAATGTTCAGTTTGTTTCCTTTGTATCTTGAACCAAGCAAATTTTAAATGACAGCAGTTAAGCTCTATAATGGAAGTTTGAAAAAAAAAAAAAGTGGTCTATGAAGTTAGCTGTACAAATGTAAACATGCTGGTGTCGCAGGCAGGATGAAAGAATCCCAGCCGTAATGATTGCTGGCGCTGTCAATATGTGGCAAATAATTTTGGGATTTAGCCAAAATTGTGGAGGTTGGGCACCGAAGATTGAGGCCACACAATCCTTGAACTCGATTGCGTTTTGCATATGGTCGAACTTTGCTTCCTCCAGCCATAATTGGTGTCCAGAGTCGGCCTCTTTGTTCGGAACAGTTCCAAGGATGTAAATGCATGACCTGACTGCATATGATACTATTGAATGAGAGATTAGGAAAGACGTGTTAAATTCTGTTCTGTATCAACAGATCTGCCTCTAGTACTTCGCTTGAATCAGAAGAAAAGTTGAGAGAAAAGAAAATGGAAAATGAGAAAATTTGAAAGAAAATATTATCACTTAATATGTTTGAATGGTCAAGAAAAAATAGAGAGAAACGAAAAAGATAAATAGTTGAATGATTAAAGTATCCTTAAATATATCAAATATAGTTTCAAATTAAAAATGATAATGAAAAATTATATTAACATTAATATCATTAAATAATTTAAAGTCAAATTATTTATTAAAGATATATTTTCATGTTATTATATTTCAAAACAAAATAATTTATATAAAAATATAACATTTTTTTAAGGTTGTGAGGTTTTAATAAATAATTAAAAAATAAATCAGATATTAGAATATATCTTAAAACTTATCCTTTTAAAAATAAAGTAACAGTCAGAATTTTTAAAAAAACATATATCAAATTTAATGGTTTAAAATAAAAAAGTAATAAAGAGCATGTGGGTAGATAAAGAAAATAAGTTTTCTCTTAATTTTTTCTTCATGTATCAAGAGAAAAGTTGGAGGAAAATAGGGTGGGATCCACACCCTATTTTCTCTCTAATTTTTCTTTCCTCCCACATTTGTTCTTTCATTCAAGAGGGAAAAAACTCATTTTTCTTTGTATTTTCTCATTTCCCTCATTTTTTTTCTAACCATCCAAGTTGAATGCTTCCAAAACTGGCAATTTTTTATATATGAAAAATATTCGCGTTCGCTGTTTTTCATCTGCCCATTACGTTCCTTAACTAAAAAAACTGGCCACATATTTTTTTATTGATGTATTGAACGTGGATCTTGACGATTCACTGGTTTACCCTTTTAAAAGTCCCATAAATAAGTCTTAACAAGAAACAATCGCAATCTTTAGATTTACAATGGGCCACCTAGACGCAATTGAGATTGAAACAAGGCACCTATGAGGCTTTGACTGAAAGCCGCATTAGCCAGACATGATAAATACTTGGGCGTTTGACATCAGAAAAAAAA
>JANTPZ010007981.1:0-13897 GCA_025593235.1 Vachellia pachyceras | reverse complement strand
TATTTTTAATAAGTATTAACTAACTCTTGTATTTGTATTAAGGAATAGGGGTAGGAAATAGGTTAAAGTCTTCCGGTCAACCTTGGGCACATGGGTTTCTGCCGCCTTCCTGCCTGCTTGGATCATGTTTTTAATTGGGGCTTTCTCTGTCCTTTTCAATTTCAGCTTCGGACCAAACTTGTCACGAAAAGAGAACCAACTGCCAATGAAATGCATTCTATTAAAGATATGGGACCGTGTCACCGTACAAGCGGTCAGCGAACGAGAGAGATTATCCGAAATAATCTTTTAAAGTTATTAATACAAGAGTTATTGTATAAAAAAATATAAGAGTTATTAATATTTAAATATAGATTATTAGCCATCATAAATGTAGAAACAGAAATAACGATTATAATTAAAGTGGTTGAGTTTGTTTTACCAAAAAAAGGTGGAGTTTGACTAATTAAAATAATAGGTTTGTTTGGTTAACCCGTCTGGGTAATCAAAATCCATTGCTGCGTTTACCGAGATAAAATTCCTCTAACATATTTATCTCATAATCTGTGTCCGTTCTCCCAACGGGCTATCCAAACAAACCTAATGATAAAGTACCAATTGATTGATTGATCCGGTTGGATGTTTTAGTGTGTGCTTGTGAAATTTGTTGAGAGAAATCAGTTACGACTTTTGAGATATTCTACGGATTTCAAGATGACTTTTACAGATCTCAAGATGATTTTTACAAATTTCGAGATGGTTTTATTTTGATGCGTACAGTTAAAAATAATTGTTTTCCAAGAACTGTGTTTAATGGTCCGTTAAAAAAATGATTTTATAGGTACCAGAAATAAGTATATCGGACAATGTTCCAGCCAATTTGTTCGACCTTCTAAATCCATCGTTGAACAGAGAGAGGCGTAGTTTAGAGCCATCCATTGATTGGAGACAAAAACTGTGTTCCTGTCTCTACCACCAGCATTTTCTAAAATTGCCACTACCTCCGACGGTTGGTACAATAGTTAGATAATTTTTTTTTTACAAAAAGTTATTTTATACATATATTTATTGTTTTTTAAAAAATTAATATATCTAATTTATAAATTGCTAACTATACATATAAAAATTTCAGAATATATGTTACAATTAATTAATTTATTTAACTTATTCAATTTTTTAAAAAAAATTAACCGACTCTTATATAAACAATAAAGAATAGTGTTGTATTTGAACTAAAGGTCTCACTGCCCTTTTGAGGTATGATAGAAGGAACGCCAACCAAGAAACGTTTTCAAAATATATAGTGCGATTGGCAATTAGTTGGAAGAGTTATTTTATATAGGTTGAGATAAATATATGAGAGGAGTTTTATCTTAACTTGTGTGTAATGTGAGTTTAACGTGAAGCCCAAATAAGCACTAAGTTAGTGTAACTGCATTTATGGCTTGTTTACAGTTGTCTTAAACACGTTGATGTGCTTGTTTGGGAATTTCTTATTCCCAATGATGAATGTAATCCAATACAAAATCATCTTAAAATCCGTAAAAACAATTTTAAAATCCATAAAAACTATATTGAATTCCGTAAATTCTTTTTATAATCTATAAACTTATTTCTCCAAACGGATTCTCAAACACACACGATGTTGATCAAAATAAAACCCTCCCCATTTTAAAATATAAATTAAAATATAAGTTGAGATTAAAAAGCTGCTTTTAGAGTCTATCCCAACCAACAACAAAAAAAAGCCTTAATCCTGCACCACGAGATCTTCTTTTCTAGCTAATTTTTCCACACACCGACGTGGATCACACATAACTGTACGAGGATTACCGGAATCAATCTGCTCTGCCCTCCTTTCAATTGCAAGTGATATATTCTCAATATCAGGGAAATGTGGTAACCTTAGCAATTATGTTTAAAATTAAAAAAAACCATTAACTTTGCTCATATTTAATATCACGAATTGTATCTAAAAAACTTAGAAGTTGGGGTTAATGGAATTTTAAATAAGTATTTTCAAAACAAGATATAATTAATATTCTACTCAACGATTTAAAGTAAATATCATATGTCCCTTGAAAAAATGTATTATAATAAAAAAAAATGAAGGGAGTGCTCAACTAAGAATTTGAAGAAATAAACACTAGGTCCGTTTGGGAACGCGGCAGAGAAGTACTTTTACACAAATCGAAGTAAATACGTGGAGGAGATTATCTAATTTTACGAATAAAGACTAAATAAATTTTTTTAAATAGGTAATCTGAATATATGTTACCTCCACCGCTGATAAATCTTCTTTAGGCCACGGATCAATATAACAGTGAAGGCTCACTTATGGCTATACATGCACCGCCAATGTCTAGTCGTCTTCTTCAAGCCCCCTCTCTCTCCCCCTTCTCACACCGAGACCGTGGCATTTGGTCGCATTGAAGAGCCGAGGAGGTGGTGGGCTCGACGTTTTATGCCAAAAATAGATTATTCTCCACTCATTGACACGACGTCCCCCATATAACACTATTCATGTAATGAGCTCAATATTCATTCCTTTAAATTGATCAAGGGTTTGTTTGGGATCTTCGTCCCAAAATAGTACATTTAAGTTGGGATAAAACTATTTTAAAATCTGTAAAAATCGTATTGAAATTCATAAAAACCATCTTAAAATCTGTAAAACTATTTAAAAATTAGTAAACTCATTTCTCTCAACGGAACTCCTTCCTCACAACAAAGTTCTCATACACACGCCAAATAGCCATATCCATATAAAAGAAAACGAGGCTTCAGTCAGAGAGAGGCAGACTGAGATCAAGATGCATGGTTTTAGGTTTTTATAATATACGACCAAAAAGGCCGGCACATTTGTTATTTATATGTTTAATTTATCGTCTTAATTTTTTCCCCTCCCGTTCGTGTCGGCATACCTCATCATGCTACAGTTGACTTGTTTAAATAAATTGAATTAAAAATATTACCCTGTTTATTTATACATATAATTAAATTATATATTAGTTAATATGTCAAATAAATTAGTTTAAAGAAAAATAATAAATAGAAATATTTTAAAATAATGCATTTAACTTCACTAATTTTTTTAAACAAAAATCAGCTAATTCTTACATTGAATAACGGATTTATATATGGCATTTATTTCCTAGTCCAAACACCGCATTTAATTTTTAATCCATCGTATAGGACTAAAATGATCAATCTACAAAGATTAACGAAGTTATATTCAAATTATTTATATTTATCATTTTTAAAAAATTGATATATAACCTAAATGCAAACAGACATTTCAAGTGGATGATGTAATACATGTTATAGTTAAGTAGTTTATTTAATTTTATTAACATTTTCAACTTAATCACTGTGTTTTACATTAAAGGTGGAAGGAAGGTAGTATGTTCATACATGCATACATGTGTGTCTCTCCATATGTACTCGGTTGCTGAGAAAATCACACAGCGAGCCTTGGGTTAGGTGGAGGAAATGTGGGAGCAATTAAGCCAACGAACTCCTTTTAGCACAACGAAGAAAATTCTGTAGCGAATCACTGTCGCTTGTCAGTGTTATTTACTCCAACAGTTAACTGGGACTATATAAGAGGAAAAGTCCAAACTTTACAAGGAAACGTAGGTTTGCAAGTTATCCCGATCTGGTGCACTCCCTATCACAACGGCATAAAGAATGAATTGCAGCCATCGACTTAATAGGGTTTCAGAATCGGATGCTGCCATTAATTTCTTTCAAGGGTCCCTTTCTTACGCCACAAAGATGGTTCATCTTGAATTTCCTCCACTGACGTACAATCCATTAAAAAAAAAAACATTGATTTTGCCACTGAAAAACTGAAAAAAAAGCAACCATCATGGGGACCGACTGACAACTTACAGGTGAAAAATAGGATATGCAGAAAAACGCTTGCCTTTCAATTCCTTTTTTTACTTTAGTTTGCCAAAAGAGGCAGTAAATTCTGTCAATGCGTTAACGGCTAGTTAACTATTGCGTTAAAGCCATCATTAGATTAGATCATGAACATCTTTTTCTGTTGATATCATCACTTTCACTTTGTTGTGGATATGCCCATGATCCGATCGGCCACTTACCAGCATAGCGTCCTCTTTCTTCCTTTCCAGGTATGGGTTTTAATCAGTGGCAGATTAAAGTTGAAAATGTGACGAGCACACACCTTTAAAAGATTCACACCCCAAATATTAACCATCAGAGCTATAGAGTCATTGTACTTATTATTGTAGTTTTACTTTTAGAACGCGTAAGACCTTATAAAGTCAGCAACTAGCAGAGTCCTTTTCCTCTCGCCTTTTTCACGTTCATTTCCAGCCCAGAAGCTGTCCAGAAGCATGGCATGTTACAAAGACCAGTCTATCTCATTCACAAGTGAAGCCCCCCCGCTACGAAGATATGGATATCAGTGGAGAGGTTATGGACGGTGATGAGAGTATAACACTGTAACTAGCTATCTTTGCCAAACTCTGGAAATGGGACACGCATTCCATTATGGTTATGATTAATTTTCCTTTTTATGAGATGCGATGGATGGGGACTCTAGTGGGTGGCCCTAGTTAGTTTCAACGATGGCCCCCATTTGTAATTATTTGTGCTCTATCCATTGTCAGCAGGGCTGTAACACCAGTATATTCTTCACTGTGAAGCCAGCCCCAATTGGCCTCCCTTGATTAGACTCCTCAATGATCACTCAGCAGGCAAATCACATCCATGATCCATCCTCTTTATGAAACTGCATAACTTCTCCTTCTTTTTCTTAGTGATTTTCAGACATATGACTCACTTTACAGGCCTGCCACTACTCACATTTTGCAGAGAAAGGGAAAAAAGTTTAACCCAGATACACAATTTCCGCTGAGTGAGATTGATTGGAGGCCGGACAGGGGCATATGCTTATTCTCAATCCGTCTTTCTGTGACTTTTGAATTATCTCGTAAATTATAAACTATAGTAAATATCAGGGATAGGATTACGTGTATTTTTTTGTTAAGATTGTATAATTTACACAGTTTAGCTTCTCTTTAATTTAAAATGTAATCACTCCGATTTTTATTGGGAGCTTGTGCACTGAGAAGCTCTAAACAGTAATTCAGGAACCTGCGGGGACAAGACGGCCCAAATCCAAAATTTAGCCACCGCTTAGCAGTTCTTGGCCCGTCTCTTGTTTTACGGCATAGTTAGCTTGATCCATAGGGCCACGGGAAACTACATTTGGGCAGGGCCTAGGGCTTGTTGGTACCTAAGAAGAATGAATCAAGAATAAAAAAAAATAGGAAAAATTGTATTTAGGTCTGGCAATGATGAATTAATTATTTTAAGATCTCAAGAAGTTGTTAATATCAAGTTAAGGAGTACCATTGATAAATGAAATAACTACCATTAATAACCTCTTGGGACCTTAGAGTAATTAATTTATAGCTCGGGACTTTAAAATCATTCTCCCAAAAAAATAATACACACCTTATCCTTAATATAAGATCCACTTTATCTTTAAGGATTGGAGGGAGTATCTCTATTGCCACCAGGGGTTCTTTTTTTTTTTTTGCTAAACACATGTATCCTACTATCAGATGCAATTATATTCGAAGCATTATCGGATACTAAATGCTAACACATTTACAATGGGATTTAGATATTCATTCACCACATTTAAATGACCACATTGCTAGGCATTAGCGTATTCTAGTATATCCAACCTTATGCACCTAGCTGCTCCACTAAAATGGTGTCATACATGTTACTGTTCCCATCGGATATGTGCCACTTTACTGTAAAAGCAGTGAACATTGTGCGCACGTTCAACAGTATTTTTCTCTAAAACGAGACAATCTCCTCCATATATTTGCCTCGGCTTATGTAAATAAACCCATAAGTACTTCTCCACCATTTTACCAAACGGACCAAATATCTCCAGCGTCACATACGAGGCCTTATATGTAGAATGCTGGAATGTAATTAAGTATTAAAAAGATCAGAGCTAGGGTTATTCATTTTAGAGCTGAGGATTTAATCAAACCGGCTGTTCTCTTTTGTTTTTTAAGATCAAGCTGATTAGTTAAAGATGCCAATACAAATGAGGTGAACCATAATGCCACGAACAAATAGCAAACAACATCAACTCGGGGGGAAATCAGATCTCCACCGGAAGAATATCAAACATTCAATGATATATTCACCGTCACCTATATTATATTTTTTTAAAAATAAATAAAAACGATCAATTTCATAGCAGCTAAATAGGTAGGTTTTGCCCCCAAAATTTATCAGCCTATTTTTTTTTAAAATTTATTAGTTGAATGATTTTATGAATTTTAAAATAAACAAATAAAATAACTTTTACCTCAAGTTAATTAAAAAGTGATTCCCAAACATCACACTGATTAGTAAGCTTAGTTCGAGTGTATGACCAAATGCGAGGGAACCAGCACAAAACCGCAAACGCAAAGTTATTTTTAACCCCTCCCTCGCTCTCAGCCTCGTCATTTCGGCCCGGGAAAAAAACGAAGCTGCTATTAATTCGATTCGCAGCCACCCGCAAACTCAAAACCTCGCCAAAAACCTCTGAGCACCTGCTCTCCTTTCAGTTACAGTCTCCCGCCGATTCTTCGTTTACTGGACGGGATCGGCACCGAAGTAGAGTTCCAATATGGACCTCGACGACTTGGACTTGCCGAACAAGGTTCCTTCTCGAGTCTCCAGATTCGCCCCTAAATCATCAAAGCTTAAATTAAAACCGAAATTGGAACCACAAGAATCTGCGCCCAAGACTGAAGCCACAAAATCATCGTCTAAAGCGGAAGCGCGAGATTCTGAGTCAGTGTCCGTTAAAACGAAAAAGGAAGAATCCTCGGCTTCCAATGGCGCCATGAAAATGGACGTGGATCCCAAGTCAGAGGCTGACGATGAACCAAAACAAAATTATCCCATGGATGAAGACGGCGCTGAAGATACAGTTGTGCGCGAAATTGACGTCTTCTTCACTCCTTCTACTGCCGCCGACACTCAGGTCTGTTACTTCGTTTCATTTTGGATTGTTTACTCACACACACACGTATTGATTTCTTCACTTTCTACTTCTGGTTTTTCATTTCAGTTATATGTTTTGCAATATCCGCTGAGACCTTGTTGGAGACCGTATGAATTAGATGATCGATGTGAAGAGGTGCGATATTTTGCGTATTTGTATGCTAATATGTTAACATCTTTCGGGAAAATGTGGAGTGCTTTCTGCGTGTGCTACATTCGTTTAACTTTGTTTTATATGGCTTTCTTTTCTTTGTGTAGGTTAGGTTGAAGCCTGATAGTTCAGAATTAGAGGTTGATTTATCTATTGACATCGAGTCTAGCAATCATGATGAGGAATTTGCCAGCAAACTCAAGATGACAAAACAGGTATTTCTGCTACCTTTTCTATTTCTCCGTAGATTATCTGCTGTAGTTAGGTTTCTAATACCATATTTATATACAAATGTACAAAATTAATAGTCTGTATTTGGCATTTTGTGGGTTGAGGTGAGTTTTTGCAACCTCGTCTCTATTATACATAATATATGCCCCTGCTTTTATAGTGTGAGTAATCTGATTCAGCTCTTGGGGAAATCCTTAGGTTGCTGACTCAAAGATGCACCTAAATCCTTATATCCATTAGAATCAGATTGAACAACATAATTGTGCATTTCTGTTCTGTAGTTCTGTCATCTACTGTGACTGGTGAGTAATAATCTCCCAATAACTAGGAGTCCAGGAGTTCAGGGCTAATTCATATATGTGAAGCTCGAAAATAGGTGGAATAATATTTTTTAAATCTGCAGAAACAAAATACTACTCAATTGTTGGATCCACATACATCACGGTGTGGCCTCTCTCAGTCTCTCTTTTAATTATTATTTCTTATTTCCACTCAGACTTTATCTACTTCGTGGAAGCCACCCTGTACAAATGGATATGCTGTTGGCCTTCTTATGGGTAACAAGGTATTTACGTCTCATAATCTATTCAGACCTTCTAAGTTTCAGGGTGAGATGATTGAACTACATTATGTTAGGTATATATGTTGTTTTATTGTTGAGAACCTCTACTTTTAATGATTCACCAATAATGTGCTCTTTTGGTTTATGACAATCTGATGCCACCGGTTCACTTCAATTTTTCATTAGTGATTGCTTGGGATGAAAATTATTACTTTAGGTGCCAAGTTTTTCTAGTGTTAGTTGTTTTAGTGGCATTGAAAGTAACTTTTACCGACACAATATTTTAGGACGGCATTCTTCTTGGTTTATATGAGATCACAAGCATGTTTGGTTTCACGGTGGGAAGTCACACATGCTCCATGTCTTTCTTTGATGACAAGGAGAAGCGGCTATGTAGTTTCTTCTTCTTCTCAAGAATAATATTCATTCAAAATGCAGTAAATGATCAGGCCCAAAAAAGGAGGCAGTAAATGGTGCAATGCTCATAATGAGAATTGCATGAAGTTATGAACCCATAAGGTGGGCCAAAATAAAACGGAAAAAAAATCATGAAACCATTTGCTTGAAATAGACTTGTCTTTACCTATCTGAAATGCTTCAAGCTTTGATCCAGGTTTATGACATTTGAGAAAAACAAATGCAGCCTTTAAAGATATATAATAAGTATACTGACAAACAATTACGCAAACAATCTTTGTGAACATCCTTCATAAATGATTCTTTCCTAATCAAGTGAAATCCTCAAGTGAAATGGTCAAGCATGTTCCTCTGCCAAATAGTCATTCTTCTCCTGAAGACTGCAGCGTGCACAGGGGAAAATAATTAATGAGTTGAAGCATTTGGACTTGGATGTCATTATTTAGAAGGCAATGCTCAGCTCCTGTTCTTTCAATATGTTTTGCTCATTTGCCGCGCACACAAATAAAAAGGGTATATGATTATGCTATATTTTTCCCTAGTAAAAGTTTTGTATTCAAATGGCTCTAAGCCCTTTTCCACTAAATGCTCCTCCAAAGATAGACGATGCTGTTCAATTATATAAATCGCTGATAATTGTATCGGATTGGATGCACTTTTGCATGCAGACCAATTGCTGCTTATATAGTCATATAAACAATAAAAATCCATTGATTGTCTATTACTTGGAAGTATTTCCTCTGGACCTCTATACAAGAAACAAGTGAGAGCCTTTTTTGGGCCTAAATGAGTAAATTTAAGGAGCAGCTACCCATTGTCTTGAACATTTATTGGCTTCGTTTGAAAACCTGTTGAGAAAATGGACACAGATTCCTAGGTACTTTATGTGAGAGGAATTTTGTCTCGGCTTGCGTGAGAATGGGTTTTGGGGGTCAAAACGGGGTTCCGTTACGAAGCTATTATATATTTATTTTTTTACCCTCATTAATTGCCTATAATTAAGTCAGCATCATTGCACACAGCCACTATGTCAAACAATCAATATGGTTATTGAAATTAAATCTCAAACACATTTATTAATCTCGACTCCTTGGTCTGTGTGAAATGGTTATTTGTTTCTAAAGAGGTCCGGAGGGAGTATTTTGTTAATGTATTACAAGTCCATAATATGTCCATGGGTAGAAATTTTGTGAACTTACCTGTCTCCTTTTGTATTGCAGTTACACCTGCATCCTATTCATGCAGTTGTGCAGCTTAGACCATCATTAGAACATTTTAACTCTGGCGTTTCAAAGAGAAAGGCTAATATCTCTACTGGCAGCAGTGCCGCTAATAAAGTTGAGAATTCTGCTGAAGAGAAGTCTGTTGCTACGTCAAAGAAGCAGGTATTTTTAACTGATAATTACATGTATTAGGTTTAGATGTAACTTCGTATTATCAACATCCATTACAATGTATTGGCATAAGAGTGTTTTATTTTTAAATAAATAAATAAATATATTTTACTTCTTAGATGCCTTTTCAGAAGCTAATACTTTTTACAGTTAGATGTACTATTATGATTTTCATAGGAGTGCACAATTGTCTTACAGAATTTAAGTTGAAACTTACTTTGCACTAATCTAAAGGAATACATATGATAAATTCCTAATGGTATCTTTGCTTGGGGTTTCTGTTGCCCCCTTCTTCCGGGTCTTTGGCTATTATTTATGAAGTACTTCAATCTGGATATGCCATTCATAAGTTATCTTACACACTTGTTACAAGGTTGCTGTATTTCTTCAGAGTTCTGTTGTCGATGTATATGCTGCTTCTCCATTACAACATATTTGGTGATTTTCGATTACTTCTTGGAATTATTGATATGGATCCACCCCATATGTTAAGGATTTGATCAATTAAAACCCTAGAGGAACTTGTCTTTAGATCATTATTTATAAAAGGCTCCATAAAAGTTTATCAAACTTTTGCAACCTAATCGATCAGTTAAAACCCTAGATGAACTTGTCTCTAGATTTTTAACTATAAAAGGCTCTACAAGAGTCAATTACTCTCTTATGACCCAACCATATTCTATCCTGAATACAAAACCACAAGTTAAAACTTGTTGAGGAAAAACTTCTCATTCAACTTGAAATAAGTGAATACAACTTACTCCTTAAATAGGAAACTTACTGGCCTTAATATGACAAAAAAATATTAAATAGATATGATGCTATCTACTTAAATTAAATCAAAGATATTTATATTAAATAATATCTTTGAGATCCCTTATTTGGATTAAAGATATGATGCCCTCATATAATTACAATAATATCCTAAAGGAGAAACTGCTAATATATCCTAAAGAGCATTAAGATGATTCAAAATATCTAGAAGATAAATCAAATCTTTCTAATAATTCACTAAATACAAAATAAACCTTTTTTTAAATACTGAAATTACATAGAGAATAAAAACAAAAAAGACTTTATTTTCTTGTTCAATGTGTGCCTCTTAATAGTTGAATGCCAAGCAAGATATCTAATCGAATTAACATAATTGCCCTCTGGATTTCTATCAATTATGCTAGTTTATTTATTGCAGAATAAGCAGATGGAATCTTCAGTTGGGCTAAAAGGTGATGGTGACGAGGTACAACAGCTATTGAAACTATATTCTGCAGTCTTGTTTTGGTTATCTTTTAAATTATTATGTCAATTATGCATTTTAATTAATCATAAAGTAGGTTGTAAGTAAGATTTTTTTTCCAGATGTTTAGCTTTTGTTGTTCTTTATCAAAACTCACTTTGAAAAGTTGGAACTACTTGTATGTATGTTTCCCATCTGCAGATGCAGGGCTATTTTTGCTTTAATTGAATTGCTGACCTAAAAATTTGTGATCCTGATGAATTTCACTGTTCCTTCATTTTCTATATGTCAGCAGCATCTGTTGTGTTTATGATATGGGTTTTTATCTTTCTTTTTTCATCTAGTTTGTTATCAGTCATTTTCTCATTTTCCTGTCCAGTACTGGGTCCCTCTCAAGTACCATAGCTCCAAAAGTGACATCTCCTCTAGATATTTGCAGCAAATGGTGGCACAAGAAACTTCTCCCATAAACTTTACAATGAGCCCGTAAGAATTTGCATCCTGTGGACTCAGACCTTTGTTTGAATTTGTAGACTTTTTGGTTTGTAAAGTTCTGTTAATGATTTAAAGGTACGAGTATGTTTCTTCACTATGTCCTGGAGTGAGCAACATGTTATCCAAGGGTCCATCTAGAAGGTATGGTCTTCCTTTAACATCCAGCTTATTTAGTTACTTGGTATGTGATACTGACTCATTGATCTGTTGTGAATTGCATATGCTTGCTCAGTTCCCATATATCTTCACACTCATGCTTCCCTTTTTGTTTCCTTTTGTTATTTTTTCTTCTATGTTTTCTGCCTGCTTCACTTTCATTTTTTGCCTATCTTGAGACCTCAGCAAGCCAACAAATCTGGCAAAACTGTGTTATTCAATTCAATAAAGATAAAAAGCCATTGCACTAGTGCAATTGCATGGGAGTCAAGATCAATCACAAAACTATATTTTTTAATGCTTTGAGCAATAATTTCATTTTATTGTTTAATCGATTGGCTTTAATTAAATAGTTGATATTTTAAAACTGTCCGCATTTAGATGGATAGTCACTTTCCCCAAATTCCTGTGAATTGATTGGTTTTATTATATTCATATACACCTAAGATGAGTAAAAGAAAACATCCTTGAAATCTTGTATACCTACTCACGTAAGTATGTTTGCTTTGATCTTGATTGCGTTCATCCTTCTGTGTAGCTGTATGTTTTTCTCGTAAGGTGCTTTGTTTTCCTATGTAACATTTGATTTTCCCTTAGACTACCCTTATTGCTTTGATGCCCTTTGTTGTGCATATTGCAACTGCAATGAGTGGGTTTACTATTTTTACTATTATGAACCGTTGCTATTTCAGGTATCTGCTATCGTTACCTCCAGAAGAACGTCTTAAGAAATTACTTGTTGAGGTTTGTTCCAATATGGTTTTAGTATGATCTCTATCTTTCTGTTGCAATGTAGCATTAAAAGCCAAAACGATTGGATATCATACTGTGTATTGCTTTTTGAGGGTAACTCTTGATTCTTTTGATTGCATTTATTTTCACTTTGCAGATATTCTCAAGGGAGAATTATATTTAAGAACCTATGTTGCAACTATTGTGTACCTGAGGATTGAAAAAAATGGATTCCAATTTTATTCTGAATGTGAAGGGAACTATAGGTAAAATAAACAAGAGGGAACAAACTTCAAATTTTGATTCTAACCTGACCCTAGGCCCAATCATGATGTAAAGCCCAAAAGCTTTATTCAAATCCTCAATTAAATATTTTAACCGTCAATTAATTTTGGATTCCCCCAATTGTCAAATACTAATAAATGTTGCAATCAATGTTACATGATTAAATTTAATAAAAGTAATGTCTTCGCTTACTGTATCATGACACTTAGTTGATTGTTTGGTCTTTGAATATAAAAACTTGACCCATCAATTCTTGTTTACAATTCTAACATACATATTAAATATGACGCTGTTTTCCTCAAAGAACAATAAACACTATAGGGACAATCTTGTGCATTTTTTTTAATCTGGCTCTATATCATCTTTAATATTATGACTTGAATTTGAGCTTTTAGTTGACCTTGCTCTTTGCATCTCTCACAAGTATTATCCTTGCCATATTCCTCCATGTCTCATTGCCAAAAAAAATGTTATCTGTATCTCCGTCAACATACATATTCAATATCCAGTTTTACCAAGGATCACCATCCTTGAAAGGATGAAGTCAGCATCTTTTTTAATTGTAATCACTAATCAGGTTTCAGCAATTGGTTTTGAGAGTTTTTCGCCAGAGTTTGTTTCTCCTCATTTGCCAATAGTGGAGCACCATGACTGAGTAAATAACCTCATTTATAACATGTCAAACACCAAAGCTGCTGCCTTCCCCCTTAAAAATTATTCTCAATTCAAATTACTATGAGGTTGCTGTGTGTTTTTTATTCTTGTTTCACTTAATAATGCTTCTTGTGACAATATGAAAGAGAATGGAGAAAGAAATACTGAAGTGGTATATTTGCAGTGTTCTCAGCTGAGCTGTGTAATATTCTATCCATTTGTTTGCTTTTTCACTGATAGGGCTCTTCACTACACCGTTTTAGTGCTATTAAGCACTTTGCTCTTGAATACACTGAGGAGCAACTGTTGGAATTCCTGCAGCAACATGCATTATTAGTGCAAGGACTTTGGGTTCCAAAAAGTGCATTGCTATATTCTCAGGGTGGTGTGGAAAGTTTGGCCAGAGATTATGCACTGCTCTTGTTTAGTAAGAATTTGAAAGTTCAACTTCCTCAATTCAATGTTCGATCTGAACTTAGTAAACATATAAAAAACTTTCTGAATGTATTTGGTGAGGAAAGAATTGAAAATTGGAAATCTAGCGTGCA
>JANTPZ010007980.1:0-14475 GCA_025593235.1 Vachellia pachyceras | reverse complement strand
TTTTTTTTTCATCTTGTTATAATGATTATTTCATTCTACAACATAAATCATTCGAAACTTTTTCGCAAGAAGATATTTGGCCAGAGACACTAGCAAGATGCTACTTCATTCTACTTATCCCACCACCTTTGTAAATTGATGCAAAAAAATGACATGTAAAAATATTTACTTTCACCTCTTTTTCAAGGGTAAAATATTCCTAGGCTAGATCAGTTTTCTCAGTCCCATGGAGTGATCAGGGCAAGTTAGACTCATTGTTTGAGGCAACCGAAGTGACATTAGGATTGGTAGAATTTGGAGTGGGGGTGGGAATCTCGTGATCAAAACAAAATAAACCACTAACCAGTAGAGACCCATTCACGATTTCCAAACAAAGCAAACGAAAATAAATAAAAAATGATAAAGAGCTAACAAATTAAACTAGCAAGGAAATTATTTTGCGCTGTAAATGTTTTGTTTTTAAATTGACAATGGAAACACACAAACCAATTGGGTTGGCTTGAGTCACCCTATGTCATCTGAGGTCGCGTTTTTCTTGGCTATGCTGCTTACTTGAATTGAACAGGTATATGGGTCACCACTTCCTTGCCCAACTCATTTGATCCACTTATTTATTCATTGGTCATAATCCGTTACTTAAAATGGAAACAAAATAAAGGACAACTTAATAGATTACAAACTTAATTGAGTAAATTTAACTTAAAATAATAGCATTTTTCTTCAAAATAGAAAAATCTACCATATTTAAAATCATCTATGACAAGAATACAATGATTTCAAACTCAAGCTTTGAGAAAAAGGGCGAAGGAGCAGCGGGGATGTAGAAAAAGCACAAGACAAAAAACAAAAGAAAAGAAAAACACCAGTTAGAGTGGGGCTTACAAAGCACGGGACGATGATGATTTACGCTACAGACGAGTTGGAGTAGAGCTAAAAGGAATTGACAAAATCATGATCAGTTCTTCTTTCTCCTCATCAAATAAAAAGAATGAGAGATTGGAGAGGTTGTGACTCAAGAAGAGAAGAGGAGGCTGGAGGCTAGTGAAGTGATGGAGCAAAGATGAAGACTAAAGGACTGATGAAGCCGAAAGTGAAAATGATGGAGCAGAGGAGGGAGGCGGAACGATGAAACGGGTAAGGTAAAATGAGGAAAGATTAGGCCTGGCTAGACTAGTTGGTTTGATTGGGTGCGCACCTCGGGTCAGACTAGACTAGTTGCTCTGATAGTGCAGTCCCCTATCTAGTCTAACCCAACGACCTTATCCTGTCTGGTCTGGTCCATTTTTGCATCGGACCGCTTTTTTCCACACTGGACCGGACCGGTTTAGACCAAACTATCTGTTTTATGAATTCCCCTGGTTGGAACCATGTACAACTATTGTTACTATGTTTTATGGAATTTTATTTGAATGTGCAAGTTTTGGAATTGTAATTGAAACCATTGTATTACTTAAAATCAATTAGCATTTTGAATAAAATCGATGGAACTATATATAGAATATATTTAGGCTGGTTGTTATTCCTCTCAGGTCTCAAAATTGTGGGTAAAGGGAAGAAATAGCAAAAATATTTTAAAAAAGCAAAAACTTTTAGACTGCATGCGGTCGCATGTGGCTCAAAATAAGAAACTTTTTAAACTGCATGTGACTACCTGATTTAAAAGTTATAACATTTTAAGTCGTGTAGGGGCACAAGAGGTCTAAAAGGTATACATTTTTGGACTGTAAGTTGTGAATGACAATCTAAAAAGTACGTTGGCAAAAAAAAAAAGACAATCTAAAAAGTACATCTTTTAGAAGGTTTGTCATGACTTGTGGTCTAAGTAGTCTCATTTTTAGAATAAAAGGGGGACTTTTTAGATTTTCTATTATTTTTTTACACCACATGTTATGATTCAATCTGAAAAGTAATTTTTTTTATTGTATCTACATGCGGTCTAAAAAGTACTTCACTATCTAAGTCATCCTTATCTAAGATGCTTTTGTATGTAATTTAAAAAGTCATTTAATTTTAAGCGTTTTAAAAATCCTTTTTTACACTGGTGAAGCTTCTTCCTTTAATTTACCATTGAAACACTCAGTTATAAGCGAAATATTTTATCATCTCTTCTTAGTGAATATTTTATCGACAATTATTAAAGTTCACTTTGTGATTTTTTTGAATAATACTAATACCATTAGTCAAGAGAATACAAAAAGACAAAACAACAAAAAGGCAAATGTTGTCAGTTTCCATCATCATTTACCACCCGTTGCTCAAGGTGTGTGGTTGATATAGGATACAAAAAGTTTCAATCATTCTATGACAAAGTTTCACTAAATAGTTAGCAACAACTAAATTCTCCCTAAAACTATGATTTATCACAACATGACAATCTTTGTGGAAACAAGCCCTAGCATCTTCAATAATGTCTCTGAACGGATGACTATTCTTACAACATGTAGTGATCAAATTAATAGCTTCAATACAATCCGTGTGAATGACAACATTCCTAAACCTTTGGACTTTAAAATACTGCATACTATTGAGGATTTGAGAAAAGTCAGATGATAAAAAATGAGTGAGTAGATTATTTTTATCAAAATACGTAGGTAATCTCTTCCTATACTTAAAATTCTTCAATTACTAAAGAGAATTTTAATTGACATAATTAAGTTGATTTTTTTTTACTTTACATAGCCTTAAATTTTGAAAGAAAAATATGTTTATGTTCTTATTGTTAAATTTCTTTTCTCTTAATAATGATAACCTTTTTGTTTAGTGGTAAGCACTCTTCCTGCTTACCTAACAGTATACACTATGAAATAAAATTGAATAAAGTTGAGAAGTTTCTTATAGCTTGCTCTGGATAAATCTTGATGGAAACAAAGTCCATTTTATGATTTCTTCTGTCATTTATTTTATTGTTAAAATTTTTTTGCCGGATTATTGTTCATCTTCAAAACATATTATCTGCATATAATATTTATTTAAAAGGAATTTCACTTATGATATCCCAAAAATTTTATCAACATTAAAATCAAAGTATAATTCATATCCAATCTATATGTCAATAGACTAATTGGATCCAATAAAATTGTATTACCTCCGGTCCTAGATATAAGATTTTTATATTAAGGACTAGAAGTAGTGATTTTTTTACCATTTTCATACAAATTTTAAAATGGGCATTGAGCCAGAATTTTTGGATTTATATTCACTTTTTGATGAAAATTCAAATGAACACATCATAGGTTGTCACTTGGGACGCATCAAAAGAAGTGGAATGGTAATTATTTTCGAAATAGATACAGTAGCTTTAATTAATTATTGTCAACCTTTAAACCATCATTTCTTTTATGATGCATGAAGCAATACACACAATTACAAAGATACAAAATTGACCTAAAGTAGAATATGGACAAGCATGCGCATCCCCATGAGTTTGACACAAATACATACATACATACATACATACATACATACATACATACATACATACATACATACATACATACATACATACATACATAGTTTAAAGAAGCAGCATAAAAAGTATAATAAGATGCTTTCTGTGAGCCGTAAGGTATATAATTTATACAAATATTTGTGTGGTCCTAGTTATGTGCGATTGGCAACACCAAGGGACCAAATTAGAATGAGGTTTATTGTCTAGAATCTATTTGGCATGATGAAATAATCACTTTACATTATATATGGGGGAAAAGATATAGTGTGTCCTTGTCATTAACTTTAATGATTATCATTAGTCATTAAGTAAGCTTTTGTTTAATGTCAAAAGATCATGGTTATGCCAAAGTAACGTTCGTATTTCAAAGCTTTATAATCAATGAAATATGTGATGACTTTTGGGAGTTTGGGAATCAATACTTTTGATTTAAGATCTTGTAATGGGTCATTAGAGCTGATGTAAGCAGTGATAATTTTAATAAAGTAGGTCTTAGAAGAGAATCGACATGTCTATTATTTTTCTTATTTTATAATTATGAAAATTGTTGGAGTTGAGGAGGTATCAAAGCTATCATTCTGGTCATATGTATATATAGCATATAAATTAATGAATTACGTAAAAAAAACCTTGTTAAAATTGGTTAAAATAAATGTGCAAAAAATGTCCACTACTAACAGCATTAGTAGCAATTGGCTATACCGTTGCTCAATTTGGTGTGGCAAATGGTTTTGCGGTAGTTATTAAGAACAACCAAGCACACAATCAAATCAGCAACTAAGTTTGTAACAGTTTGGAAATCATTATTAGTTGAAATTTAAAAAACTTATATATTACTAGATTCAACAAAAAATTAAAAAAAATTAAACATTTGGATTTTACTTTTGACGGCACCGTTGGTTTAAAAACCACTACTAATTGTCATATTTGAGAAAAAATTGAGGTTGTAGCTGTTATATATTATACAGCTACTAATTGTTAATGCCCTATGACTTTTACTTAATTACCAAAATGTCCTTGAACTTCTTAAATGACAATTTGGTTCCTTAAATTTCAAAATACCACTTTAGTCCCAATTCTAACTGATACTTGGGTCCCTTGACTTTCCACTTGACCCTTTTGTCCTTTAATTTTTTTTAAAATGACCATTTTGACCTTGCTTCTACTATACTAGAAAGTGGTATCTCTTCTTTTCCTTTCCTTTCTCTTCATTCTCTAAGACCTTGTTTTACCTTGAGCTACCTGTTTAGCCTTTACATCCAGTTACTGAAAACCAGGATATTAAATTTCTCCCCCTTAAAATAAATTTCATCCTTGAAATTTGTAGATCTTATTCTCATCTCATTTCTCAAGTAACTTTATCTGAAGCTCATCTTTACTAGACCATTTAAAGTATTACGTTCTTCAATACTAGTAGTGTAACATGCCTCCAGCAATCTTAAAATCTTATTGTTTTTAATGCTTCCAAAAACTTTTTCTCACTTATACCTACACAATTTTTCATTTGAAACTCAATGGAAGCATCAAAATCATAAAAATCCAACTCCTTTCTCATGTTCTTGGTCTGACCGAACAGTCCACTATTAAGGGAAAATGTGATTTTCAACTTTTTGCTTCTTATAGTTGCATAAACTTATTCCAAAACCATTTTCCATGCATCATTTCACTTAAAACACTACTCCCCATTCAAATGGAAAATTGGACAGCACTACCCTAGGGTTTGTGATTTCCAAAAATTCATACAACCAACAAAACAACACAATATATACATCAATCAACTCCTTATCATGCAAGGAGTGATTTGCCACCAACTATTTCATCAAAATCTCACTCCTTCACATTTTTCTCTCACCAAAACCCAATTTTCCAACAATAAAAATAGAGTCAAAATAAAATATCTAAATCGATAGAAAGGTAAAGGAAGCTCCAAGGATCACAAATATGCTAAGGGTTGCAGGAGAACCCAACTTACCTTGGAGTTTTTGGAGCTTTTTCTTCTTGAACATGGCTGCAAAAGTGATGCCTCTTTCACTCTCTTTTCCAGCTGAAATGTTGTATAAAATGGTGAGGAAGATGAAGGAGAATTACCTCTTTAATTGCATGAGAAATTGGATGGATGGCTAAGATGTAAACTTGCTTTAATGAGTTGCTCCAAGGGCCCATATTTGTCCAACATATTTGAGATTTTTCAGCCACTTAATTGGCATTTATGGGCTGCAAACAAGAGGCAAAAATCTGCCCACATTTGCCAAAATAAAATGGTGACAAGTGTCCAAAATATAGTACAACTTACACTGATAAAGTAACTTTGTTCTGATAAATTCTACCACTTATTTAACTTCAATTATAACAACTTTTACCCTTCAAATATGGCTAAAGCAAGTAACAAGACCCATCATGATAACAATTCTTTTTGTAAACTTTATGTTTCCAAAAAGTTACTTTACACTATCGCAACACCGATTAAACAACTTGCTGATAGTTAACTGGATTCAAGGCCACCAAAAGTTCCCAAAATTTATATTGGAATTCTCACACCTTTTCTTTTCTCAAAAGGTTTCCCGGCATATTTTTAATTAATTTTTAAAGAAAAACTCAAATTCAAGGCTTCTCCAGGCATTTTCCTTCCAATCAGGGAAATCTTTTTTTTTTTGTATTCTAGGCAACAATTTTATAAAATACATTAAATTCAAAGCTATTTTCCCTTGTTTTGAGATAAGATGTTTAAGGCCTCACAGTACTTCAAATAATTATTTTTGGATAATTATTTAATAAAAATGCCAAAAATTAAATAACCTTTAAAATTCTCTCAACTAAAATCTAAGTCGATTTAACTAAAACCGGGCTTCACATATTGATCAGTGACTTTTTCTCCTCATTTGGGCCTTTATGAATTTTTCTGATATTTTGGTCAAACTTTGACAAAGTTGACCTTTATGACCAAAATGCCCTTACACTTACCCTTATTTACCATAAGGGTAAGTGTAAGGGCATTTTTTACCTTTATTTTTAATGACATTTGGTCCTTCCCATAAGGTCACCTATCATGTCATTTCTCTAAACCAAGCATGATTTTTTGGGTCCATTACCTTCCTCTTTCCGATCCATTACATTAAGAGCTATATTGCTCTTCTGTAGGCTTATCACCTCTTTACTTTAATGAGGGAGTCATTTTACTCTTTGAAACCTTTAGGCCATCGAGCATAAGTTAAGAATAAGTCATCTATCGTCAGGGTAGCTAGACTGATCATTCTCTAAGACTAATCATAGACGCTAACATGTCTTCTTAGGTCTTGCTCATTCCTCTTTGTCTCTTTAGAACTCTTTTCCTTACATTCTTCTTAGATAATCTCTCTTAGGCCACATTTCTTTTACTATACTACTTAAACTTTCAGAAACTGATTCATTCCTTTAGCTAGTTCATTCAATGTCTTTTCTATGCCAACCTACTATATCTCAAGATTTAACAATCCTTACATCTTCTTTTCTGATAATTAATATAACGTTGTAGAGAGATAAATTATCTTCTTACATTCTTTTCATCTCACTTGCTTATATGGTACCCAAAGTATTCAAGGGAGTTTGCTCTTGACTTCTATCAGCTCATTTACTAGGCTCATTCTTCACATCTAAATTATGCAAAGATATGACTTGTTTTAAAGCTTGTAATGTGTAATATTTATTTGGAAAATTTCATTAAATTAGGAAAATTCTCCTTTTTACCACTTTAATCATGCCATTTATGCATTTTTTACATATGCCACTAATTTTGTGTTTACTTTGTCATTTTTGGAATACTTACATAATTCACATAAGTTACATAACTTAGTTGAGATTGCTCAGTTGTAGCTCAATGTACAATGGCCTTTCTAAACTTGTTACTTAACTCAATAAACATCACTTTAATAGAAAAATAATGATTTCACATTAAGGGCCTAAGGCTAACCTTTTCAACATAATGGATTTAAATCAACTCTAAACCGATTAAAATCCTCTATAAATATCCCTCTACATCCCCATAACCTTGTATTTACAAAACTCAAAGCTTCATTAAAACCCTAACCCCAAAATTATCCTCTATCTAGCATGAAATTACTACTATTGGAAGAGAAAAATGTCTAGAACAACTTCCATGTGAGAGGTGAGAGGGAGAGTTTGCTTATCTAAATGATCCTAACACTTTACCCTAGAAGAGCCCACACACTACCGATGCTAAAGAAGAAAAAGAAGCCAGAGGAATGAAGAAAGAAGGGAAAATGAAAGAGAATGAGGGGGTATTATATATTACCCTACATGATCGACACGGTGACACTTAAGTCCATTTTTGCTGACAAAAAGGATCACCGCAGCAAAACTGCCCCAAGACTAGTAGATTTGCCTAAAATTAGATGTTGGCAACAGCGAAATTGGCCGCACGGAAGATATCCTGAAAGCAACTTTGCTGCTTGAAGAAAGGTTGGCAGCGGTGAAGGGAACCCGAGAGCAAAATCCTACTTAACACCATGGTTCATCGTAGCGAAGCCATAAGATAGCCATGACGAAAGTAGTCCGAGAGCGAACCTCACTAACAACAATGGTTTGTCGCGATGAAGCCACCAGATGGCCATGAAAAATTTCTCAAATGGCAGAGAACACAACTTAACTCGCCATAATTATCTCTTGATCCAAAATTACTTCTTAAATAAAATTTAGGATAATACACTCGAGACAACAACTTGGCATATAATTGCATAAACTTGCAATAATCCAAAATCTGTACAAACTTTAGGCCTGTCCTTCTTTACCTTTACCTTTGCTTGAATTTGAGCCTATAATGTTGAATTCATGGAAAGAATGAGATTTCTTGGAAATCTCAATGGCAAATATTACTAACAAGCATACTAACATGCATGATCATTAGTTTACATATATATTAGCCATGAGTGATAAACATACCTTGCTAACATGTTACTAAATCAACTTTACGCATGGCCAAGGCATAATATCAAGTAAGGATTTAAATGTTATGACCAAGGTATAATATCAAGTAAGGATTTATATGCTCAAACATCACAAAACATAACTAACTAAAAAATCATGGCAATAATCACACAAATAATATTCAATAACAATGTTAATTCACAAGTTAGTAAATTTGCTACGTCTTAAGCTTTACTTTTCTTGCCCTCTTGCTTGGTAGGCTCCTCGCACAAATCAATGCATACACATCATTATAATGCATAACTCAATAGTAACCATTCATTTATATGCATTATAACACAAAACTCTTAATTTCTATTTCCCCTTCTAACTAGGTTCTTCAACTTTAACTTTTCCTTTTTAAGTTTATGTGCTTCCAAATTTATTTTCTCATTTGTGCCCTACATAATTGCTCATTCAAAATCATTGGAAGCATCAAAACTATCAAAATCCACTTCATTTTTAATTTTCCAAGTCTAGCCGAAGTTCTTCAAAAGAAGGAAAAGTGTGATTCTCAACAATTATTTCCATAGTTGCTACCCAAAATTTACAGTAACATAATACAACCACAAAATCAACCACCACCAATAATAACAACATCACTAGAGTAGGATTTTATGACTTATCTCTTCTAATTTGAGTTATTCTTCACTTTTTTGATCTCTCTAGAAACTCTAGGTCTTGCTCTCTTCTCTACAAAAATGCCAAATCAAGAGGAAATCTTGAGATTAGATGGTGACGAAAGGCTATAAAACTTGAAGGAATGGAGGATTTTCTACCAAAAACCTACATTTTTTCTTGAATTTCTTCAATTTTTCTTGATTTTATGACTTCTTTCTCTATCTCTCTTCCTTGGTGTTTGGCTGGCTTTTAGAGCTTGAGAGTGTCTTGAAAGCTTTAAAATATGAAGACCAAGTGATAATGCACGTGGGGTCCACCTTTATTTGATAAAATAACATTCCATTGATAATTTATGCAACATGGATATAAACTATTCTTGCTTTTAACCTTTTAATAATAGCTTACCATGTGGAAGCATTGAAGACCCCTCATCCTTCTTTTCCAACAACTTCGGTTACTTTATAGTTCCTTTATCTAAAACCATTCTCCTAAAAATGCTTTTCAAGAATCCTTTGATTACTTGATCAATGTATAGTCATTAAAAATTTCATTATTTAGAAGATAATTCTCTAATTTTCTCAACCTTAACTCTTTCTATAAACATCCTTTTGGCAATTTCTTTTACTAATCGCTTGGTTTTATTTTCTTTTCCTTTTTCATTCAAGTAAGCTTTTCTTAACTTAAACCTGAAATCATTTTTAGAAATTCACATAATTCTTGACATAATTTTTCCCTATCCTTAAATAAATATTTGAGGCACCTTAGTATATTTAATAATTATATTTTACTAAATTCTTTAATCATCCCAATATTAAATAATTGCTTATATGTACATTGCACCTGAATAATAGCCAAAGCCCCAAAACGTTACTTATCGCCAACATTAACATTAACATCAAAATTAAATATTATTTTTATGAATATTATGTGGATATTTAATCTATTAATAATTAACTTATTTTATTTTAATTATTGCCGGTCTATCGCCAAGTCAACTTCAATCTGATCCCTTGACCTTAAACCATTGCTTTAATTGATTTAATGTCCAATCTAGATTTTTAAACCTTGGTATCAATAGCTAGAATTAGATATCAAAATCATTCCATAGTGCTTCTTTCTTGGGATAATCATAGATTAAACGAACAATTTTACTTAATATACATCTAGGGAGCAAGTAGTATTGAAGTAACACTACTGACCAAATACTGTAATTGGTTCTAAGGTTCCTTAATGGATTGAATATGCTCCTTTGATAAAATAAAATAACAAAATAGGTTAAAGAAATAAAATATGATAGAAAATGCAAACTATAATTTAATAAAATACCAATAACTTACAATAATTTCATCATTCTCCCATGGTACTAGAGTCCCATTGTTGTGCTTGTTGGTGATCACATACATCTCCCCGAAAGTCTCCCTCCTGCCTTCCATTTAGGTTGGCTCATCCTAAATATGAGTAACAAATAGATTATATTGTAATAATACATTTAAATTCATTTCATATAAAATAAAAAATTAAATTTATATTATACCATCTTCGTGAAAGTGCAAGAGAATGACTTTGACCCAACAGTATGATGCATTGTTCGATAGGCACCGGGCAACAGTATTATGATTCAACACTTTTCCAAAATCATTAAACCAGTTCCCAAATCCTGCAATCTTTTTGGGGTTTTTGTTATCATCAAAACAAGGTATCAACAAACATAGCTCTCCATAGTTTGCTTTGAAACAACCCTATTCTCTAGTCACCTCCTGTGCTGGATAAATCTTGTCTAATCATCCAACAAGACATTGTTAGAACAATATGTTTCTAGCTCCTACAGTAGTTGATTGAGCTTTAATTGTTTAGTAATTGCAAGGACATTTCTTAAGGTTTTTATTGCAGTTTTGGCCCATTATGATCATGATTGAGTTCAACTAGTAGAAAGAGTCTCTATTTCTAGTTAGTATATTTTAGGGTACAATTGACATGATTAATTACTTATTTGCATATAAATCAATTTTCAGGCAAATGATACATCAATTGATGTTTTCCGCAGTGAAATTCATAGTTCACCAAAGTGAAATTCATAGTCTGTTGCAGTGAACTTAGGAGGAAGGGTAGTGATGAATCTCTAAAGAGAGGTTCATTGCAGCAAACATTTCACATCATAAACCTGTATCAAACTCCAATTAGAAATTTTAACCGACCCATACATGTAAACTAATCTAACATGTATTAGAGACCCTATTTAAGGTAAGTGTCGGCCAGAAGATGAGGAGGGATGCATACCCAGCCACCACATAACACTCATCCCTTTTCATCATCTTTCACACTTACAAAACCCTAGCACAACTTTTCTCTTCTGTCATACACACTAATGGGAAGTCCAGAACTGAATGCAGCTGACGTGATGTAACTCTCCATGAGTGGCTAGACCTCTTCCTCTTGAATATGGATGAAGGCTTGAGTTCCTAGATCTGCAAGGGGAGTAGTAGTTTCAAACCTCATTTTCTTTACAAACTCTTTAGTTCATTATTTGGGGATTTTAGTTTCTAATTTGAATGATTGTTTATAGTTGTGAACTTTTGGAGATTGTATAGTGATTTGATTTATGTAGTGTTATACACTTGTTCAACTCAGTCATGAATCTTCTATTTGACCAACCGAGTTGTGTTAGACTCTAAGTTGATGAATGTTTGTGTTAAATCTTGCATTGACCACTTCGTTATACATATTAAGTGTTTACTAAGTCTTATAACTTAGAAAGCCTTTTTGGATTTTAACTTCCTGAAGAAAACTCATGTAATGAAAATGAGTTTGCAAGAACTCGAGTTGGGAATTTGGAAAACTCGAGTGTTGTAGCTTTTTGCTAAACTTCCAAGTACGAATTCCTTCAAGAAGACTCATGTGCTTAAGAAAAGTTTTGACAAACTCGAGTTTGGTTTTGACAAAACTCGAGTGTTAGCAATATCAGCCAAGTTTAAAAGGAAAACCTTCTTTAGTTAACTCGAGTCTCTAATGAAAGTGTTTATAAACTCGAGTACAAGTTTTAGAAAGCTTGAGTGTTGAATTGTGAATGGTTTACTTAGTTCAAAAACCTGTACTAACACTTGAGGCCTATTTCAGGTGATCACAAACTTGAGTATCATACTTGAAAAACTCGAGTGTTGAGCTAAATTTAACTTGTAGTTCAATACTTCCTCTGTCAACTCGAGTTCTTTTGAAAGTAAATAAACACTCGAGTTTCTAGACCTCAAAACTCAAGTGTCAAGAGCTCTTTCAAATATCCCATTCTCCATTCACATTAAAAAACTCAAGTTTCCTTGCACAGTAATTCGAGTGTTGAGTAAATAGTTTTAAAACTTGAGTAACCAACAAAGGTTTTCATATTTTCTTTCTCACAACTTGAAGCTAGAACTCGAGGTACACCAAAAGTGTTTTAAAACTCAAGTTAAATCAAACACAACTCGATTGTTGCTTCATTGTTTTCAAAAATCATCTTACTTAGACATCTTCAACACTCGAGATATGAAAGATTAAAACTTGAGTTATGCTTTTATCTTACAGCTAATACAAATCTTTCCTTATTTATTTTAACCTTTTGAATTCTCATCTGCTACCATAAATGCACTTTCATTGACTGATCAAGACAAGTAAAGACTGAAGTGTAAAAGATCTCTGGCAATCAACATGAGTGCTAATGATGGTAATGCAGCATTAAATGTATGTGTCTACCTATGCAGCTGACTTATGTTGTTAAGACCAACACTTATTCAATACAGAGCAATAGAAACTTAGCTTTTTCTCTAACAGACATTCATTGAGCTTCAACTATAAAGAAGAAAACATTCAAGACAGAATGAGTGATGACTACTCTACATTTATGTTCATTGAAGAAATCTCAACTGACTCCTTTGTCAATATTCATTCTTGTTTAAGAGCTTTAGTAATTTCTCATCTACTCTTTCAAGATAGTTAAACTTGTCATTCACACTTGTATTACTGTGAAAATCTCAAGGTTGGGGCCTTAAGTCTGTTGGGCTGAATTTGAGGAAAAAAAGAGTGTGATACTCTATTTTAGTGTAAAGTGAAAGAGGGAGTGATATCCAATTGTAAAGGCCTTTACTTTAAAATCTTCAATTGTTTCTGATAGTGGATTTTGAAATCTCATAGGTGCTTTGAGGACTGGACGTAGGTTAGAAGGACTAAGTCAGGATAAATCTCCCATGTTCATCTTCTTTCTACTTTTTCAGTGACTTCATTTTAATTCTACAATTATGATTTTAATTTTTAAAAGTGACCAATTCACCTGCTCTTGGTCAAATCCTACACTAACAAAATTTCTTAAGAAGTTTAGGTAAAGAAAGACAATTTTGTAAATTTCACCATTGTTAGTGTAGGATTTGACCAAGAGGGGGGTGAATTGGTCACTTTAAAAAATTTAAAACTTAAAACACAAAAGTAAGAACAATGTCATCGAGAGAGAAAAGGAAAGATGAACAAGGAGATTTATCCTGGTTCGGTCCCTCTGACATACATCCAGTCCTTAGAGCGCCTCTGAGCTTTGTTATCGACTAATCACCAACAAATCAGGCTCACCAGCCTTTACAATGAAGATTCTCACTCCCCCTTACAATACGCAATGAAATAAGAGTCTCACTCTCTGTTTTCTGACCAAATCTCAACCTAACATATTCAAGGTCCCAACCTTGAATATCTCTCAAATTTACAAAAGAAATTGAATGATACAAACTCTCTTGAAGAGTGGATAATGAAATCAATGAAGCTCTCAAAAATAATCAATGAAATGGCAGAAGGTAGTTCACGCAGTAATGGCATATATATAATAAATTTTGTTGTTGTTGTCTCTTCTGTCTTTAAAGCTTCCTCCTTTTATAGAAGAGTAATCAGCATATATCCGTTACTCATATTTGAATATCCGTTAGAGAGAAGCTTGTGTCTGTTACTCTTATCATCTGTGGTTGTTGAACATCATAAATGCTTCATTAATGATGTGGTTCAATTGTTGCGTCGGAGTTCATTAATTGCTCATCTTCATTCCTCGGACTGCCTGACCAGTTTAATGAATGTTCTGCAAGGAATTTATCAGGGCAAGTAACATTTAAAAAAATATAGACATGAATAGGAAAGTTTCAAGGAAGACTAGGCTTAGCTGTCATGACAAAGGTGTGTCAGAGAAAGCATACTCAAGTAGTGCTGGTAAAGCGGGCCAGCCCGCGGGTTGCAGGCTGGCCAGCTCGGGTTGGCAGGCTGGGCGGGCCAGCCCACCACCAGCCCGCCAGGTGGCGGGCTGGAAAACCCCAGCCCGCAACTCGCCAGTTTTTTTATTTTTTTAAAAAATTAAAAATAAATTCTTTTTTTCATTTTTTACCTACTTTTTTCTTATAAGATTGCATATTTATGCTATTCTCTTTCAAATTCTATGAATAAGTGTTCAA
>JANTPZ010007979.1:0-17233 GCA_025593235.1 Vachellia pachyceras | reverse complement strand
TTGGGAGGCACAGAATTGTGGGCGTCGTGGATTTCATGAGTGTGGGAAGCCGCGGCGGGAGGACGATGAGATGGAACGGAAGAGTCGAGCATGACGTCAAGATCCACGACAGGGCGAAAACAGAGGAAGAACCTGTTGTTCTTGGAAGAGTTTGTCATGGTGAAAGTAGTAGTGAGAGAGAGAGAAGGAGAGTTGATGGCGAAGGCCGACGAGGAAGTCCGATTGAAGAGGAAGTGAGCATTTGTAATTACATATAATGGTTGGATGGGGATGATATATATGGCCATGGGTGTCGCCTTCTCCCTTGCCTTTTTCTCAACACAACTTTTTTTTATATTTACAAAAATTATATCACGCTTTCTTCCAATTTTATCATTCCAGATTTATTTTTTATTAGAGAATTACTTTAAAATCTCGTACATGAATTAATTACTCTAATATTTTAATAACTTGTTAATAGTAATTACTCCACTTGTCAATTATACTTCTTGACTTATTAACAACATCTTCAAATTTTAGAATAATTAATTCGTTATCGCAGATTCGTGAGTTTGCCACACCGGCCTGGGGACACCCGTTCAGCATAATTTTTTTTTTTTTGGAATAAAAACAGACCTGCAAAGAGCCAAGAGCACCACCACCTGCAAGGCAACCTCTAGCCAAAGCATTACACTACTTATCATATAAATGGAGCCATTTATCATCATCAACTAACGATACGATGTTCAAAAATATCTTAAATTTGTTTTTTTTAAAAAAAATATGCCTCCGTTTAATGAAAATCATCACACGGACGTACGTTTGCTCACGGTTTCTAGAGGAATGAATGCATGCATGCATGCTCATGCCATTGATGATTAAGAGATTTCAAAACAGAGCAGATAAATGTTATAAAAGAAGGAATGGAGCGAGTATTCCCCTATTCCATCCCTGAGTGTAATCTCTGAGCATTATACAATTTTTTTTTGGGAAAATTTGCGTACTTAATTTTCCATATTTAATATATTCTGTCTAATTGAATCAGAATAATTTTATTTTAAAGTGTTAATGATATCTATAACAAGAGCTCAGTAATCATTATAAATATACTTAATAAAAAAAACTGAGAACTATAAATCCCATCATTTATTTTTGGGAGCAATCAGGGGGCAACAAGACATCACATACCTAATTGTATCAATTGTTAGTACTGCGGGGTGTGTGTGTGTGTGTGTGACAGAGCGAGAGAGTGTGTGTGTATGTGTGTGCTTGTTTAAATTATCTTTTTTCTTTTTTTTTTATTTGAGTGGATAAGAAGATATGAATTGAATTCGTTGGTTGGTGGGGTTGAGGACAAGTAGTTGTCATGTGTTTGTCCAGCAAATTTTGATATCCATTTCATTTCATATCAACAACTCATAATTTCCCTACATTTTAATATACGAGTCTTCCTTGTGTGTATATTTGCCTCCACTCTCCATACCTTCATTGACATGTCTGCGTGAGTAACTTTTATTGCCATTTCTCAAAAATTAAGATCAGAGAGACGAACGATTTATGGATTCTAATGTAAGTATACAAGAAGAGTTTTATTTTAATTTACGTAAAAATACATTCCAGAACTCCAAAATACATTCTCGAGCATATATGTTTTGTATCGGGTTGTGCGATTTTACCATGTAGCAAGTGTGTACCCAAATTGACTGGCGTTACTTTTGATACTTTATCTTCTTTTTTTTTTTTTGTTTGGGACCAAATAGTCTTTTGACGAAATTTCTGGGACCAAAGTGACCGTCGTTATTACCAACACACACGCACTGTTTGTTTCTTCGATAACTGTAATATGGCCACTCTTGTTCTCTTTTTGGCTTCCACTGAAAAATGAGGACATGAACGTTATCTGATTACGCGTAAAATTCCCTCTTTTCTCGTAGGACTGAAAACTATGTCGATGGTTACATCATTAACACAAGGCCAAGTTTGTAGAAACAAGGATGGTTTGTGAATATTTAGATTAATTTATTTTAATTAATTTTATGTAATCCGAATTAAATATAAAAAACAACTTTATCTCGTTTTACGTAAAAGTTTTTATCAAACCTTCACTGTATTTAATTATTTAGAGTAATAATTGATTGGCTCAGGAATAAAATGGTACTTCCCTCGCCCTTATTTATTTATCCTCGTAGAAAAATCCACACAGAATGAGAAGAAAACCAAAACTATGTATAGAGTAGTAAGATTTTTTTTCCCTTTTCCTTGATTTAAGGCCACAATATTGTATTGTATATTTTAATTAAATCCGCTTAATGTCCAACATCTAAAATAGGTATTATTGAAAATAGGTGATTATTATCTTTGAAATTTAAAATATAGGATATATTTAAGGACAAAAATGAAAATGTAAATTAAGCCGAATAAATAAGGGAGGAGGTAGCAAATACTTAAAACCACACCACTCGTTATTACAAAATCAATCACACGTAACTTATAACTCACTCTCACATTTCAAGAAAATTAAAAACAAATTATGATTAATTTATTAAATATGTCTTGAATTGATAAAATTTTATAAATTTAAACTTATTAAAATTTTCTCTTAATCTGCATTTACAAATTGCTTTCACATCTCTCCACTCTCTATGTTTCCAATAAAAATTAATTATAAAAGGCATAGGAAGGAAGGATCATGAATTATAAGAAAAATGTTTCCAAAGATATCTTATATATTAATTTAGAGTATATCAACGATTGGAGGGAGTGATGCCTATCATATAAATATAGTTGGGGTCATTCAGTGGCCGGATTCCTCCAACTTTATGAATTTTGACAAATCCATCTAACATTTTTCTACATATTGATTGGACCCGTTGGAAAATAATTTAAAAGAAAATGAATTTCATTAAATAATATATATATATATTTTTTTATTTTATAGTGTGTTACAATTAACAAATAAAAGTAGTTAGAATGTCATAGATCGTGACGCCTTGAAGCATTTGAGGCCATGACAATTTTCAGGTCTAGATTCATTACCAGAAAAATATCATTTAACGATCCGTCGCTAAATAGCTATTTTTCGCCGCTAAAACGAAGGTTGCAAATATTTTTCATCGTTAAATGGAATTTTTTTGATAGAAAAAAACCATTTAGTGATGGATTTTTCCGTCGCTAAATGACATTTTCCTAATAATGATTAGGATCTAAAGTATTCCATGTCGTTATTTGAAATGTTCAATTAAAATTGCAACCTGAGATGCATTCTAAGCAGAATAAGTTTTTTTCTTATTCTCCCCGTAATACATTCATTTTGACCCTCAAAAATGCATTTTGTCTTTAATTATTATCAAACACCCCTCCTCTCCCCAAAATGCATTATTCTACCAGAAATGCATTCTTCAACTTTCCAACGGATTTTTAAACAGGTTAATGTCATCATATATTAACGTTAATCCAAACCCCTCTCTCTCTCATGCCCCCGCACGCACATGGAAGTGTGTAGTATGGTATGATGATCCCTTTCACATTGAATTGAGTCACAACTGTCCAACCTAACCCCTCAAAATTAATCCCCCAATTACAAGACATGTTAATTTAATTCGGCCGGTCATGGCGTTAGATGACTGCTTCTTGGACCATTAAAATACCTCTCTATCCCTTTCGCATTTAATTTTCATATAATATATATATATATATATATATCTACCGCTTGTCTTCCATGCATCACTCTTCTTGATTATATTAATTTCCCAGGTTTCTTGTGGTGTTCATCTGTTCATTTTCTTGCCGAATTTAAAAGGAGAATAAAATACAACGGTGGGAAACATTTCATCATGATATAGCTGTAGAGGATACTACTCAAACCTCTTAATTAATTATTCTTAGTAATTGATGTTGTGGGCATGGTTTATAGGGCATAGTATAGATACGTGTAGAACAATTGGTAAACACTAAACACAGACGCTATTAATTAAAGTTTGGCAATATCCGATCGAAAGCATAAGTTCCAGCAGATTGTTTATCTCCAATTTTAATCATCCCCATGCAGTACGACCTTATATTTATTTTAATATATAGAGCATATATTCAAGGTTAGCTAATTGTTGACTAAAGAAACAGAAAAGTTCATTAATAAAGAAAATTGAACTGGCTTCCAAAACTATTTCACGCAATCCTACTACTGCGCAATAAGAGGGATTTTCCTGTTGAATATATATATAAAAGTTACGAAAGATACATCCATATAGCTAGGTGTAACATATACTACATTGTATGGTCTATTGAAAACAACATAAAGAACCATGTACCTTAAAATATACCATAGTCATGTGTGTGTGATTATATATTCCGATCCATTTCATCTTTATAAAGAAGAAACAAGTCCGAAAGCCATTCAACTTGTCACGTACGTGATCGATAATTCACCTATATATATATTACATACATGCGCTTGTTTATAACTGATGCTTCTTCAATCTTCAATGGAGAAAAAGGTTGCATATACATGTGTTTGTTTTACTTACAGTACATATAGAGAGTCATCAAACTTCAGCTTCATGGACCAAATCACCTGGAATGCATCGCATTAATTACAAGATGAAGAAACCCACTTACACACTCAGGCAAGAAAATTAAATAGAGATTCATAAAAAACATACTAACAGCTCAAATATGTAAAGCTGGTCAAAAGTTAAATTTCTTTAGGCACTTTTATATTCAGAGCCCGTTTGGATCGTTTAAAATCATCCAACGAAAATGGCAAACCACCACTTTTTAGTGGATGCGACTGTTTGGTTGACAAATCTTTTAAGAATCCAAATTCCGGCATCGGCCAATTTTCCAACCCATTAGAGGAAAATCGGTTCCCACCAAAATTGGTAAGAACATATTTTCTATCATCCAATTGGGAAAATTCTAAAGATCACATTGCCCGTAGTTTTTCTTCTTGCTTCATTCTACCGTACGTTTGTCTTATTTGTCATTCACGTACATAGAGTTCTAGAAGTAAGTTACTTTAACTATATGCGGTAACTCATGGTCATAAAAAATGTTTAAATATTAGGTAACTTTGACTAGATGCAAGTTATAGTTAGCTAATGGTTAAGAGTAAATTTATTTAAATTTAAAATAATTATGATGTAATCATCATGTGCATATGATCAAAGATATATCCTCTTCCAATATATTTAATTAACTATATGTATGCTATGTGAGAATTTATTTAAATTTCATTAAAATACATATATATCGGTTATCACTTCATTTTCTTCTTCAAATATAGATTTTATAATATCATTTTCTATATTTTATTAAAAAGGGTAATATGGCCATTTTAAATATTTTTCTTACTTATCTTACCACCATTTTAATCTAACCAAACACAATTTTTTGTATCAAATTATTTTTCATTCTAATGCAAACCAAACATCTCATGCAGAAAAATTTATATCTCTTTTTTCCATTCGCATCAATTCTTTGATCCAAACAAACTCTTAGTATTCTTACTTGGACTTATGAGTAATTTTTTATATGAAATAGAGTATGAACTACTTAAAAGACATAAATTTAATCTTTTACTTTTCTTACTGATTAAAAGAAGACGTATACAATTTGTCACGAGTCGAATGAATAAAATGAATGTAAATGCGATACGACTACGCAGGGGTCAGGAAATGAAGCTGGTTTATTATTCAACATCTACGGAAGCAAAAAGGAACTTTATAGTTTGTGCTGTCCTGAGGCACAATCGGAGAGATCCCGTAAGGCGGTAGGTATATTTTATTTTATTTTTCCGAACTGAGAAATAAAGAGCGCGCAAATTACAAGTGGTGGGAATCATTTCAATTAACCAAGAGAAGCATAGACAGCTGGGATGCTATCAGAGTCAACTGCACTTAAGTGACAAGAGACGAGGAAGTCCATTTAAAAATAATTTTTATCAATTTTAAGATAAAATCTAGATTTTGAAGAATGTATTATAGTTTTTTACAGATACCGAGGCAAAACCTATATTTTAAAATATTGTGTTTGAGAAGTTATTAGCTTTTACGGAGTTCGAGGCAAAAATGAGTATAAAAGAAGAAAAAGAAATAAATAAAAAGTAGAAAAGAGAAAATTTATTAGAAGAGAGAATGTGATTTGATAAGAAAGTATCTTTTTCAAAACTTAGGTTTCAAACTGATATTTTGTATCCAAAATAACTTTTTTTGAAAAATATGAGTCTTGTGCAAAACCTATATTTTAGATTAAAATCTAGGTTTTAAAAGTAAACATATACCTATTTTTGAGAATGAGAACTCAAACCTTGGCAAAAGAGAGAGAGAATGAGAACTCAAACAACCTAGGTTTTATAAGAATATCATTGAAATGAAGGGAACTCTGGGTCTCAAACGGGCTTTTAGAAATAAGCCCATTCTCAATTTTGCAGGAAAAACCAAACAAACTTTGACAGCAAAGATATGTGTTTGGTCTCTCACGCCACAGTCACTCTTCACTCTTCCTAGTAGGATTTGCCATCACCACAACAATCACAGAATTCGTATGATAAGAGAATATATAGCGGTCTCTCTCACGGCCTCTTTTTGTAATGCTCGTGTCAATACTATTCAGTATTGTTATGAACTTCAATGAAATTTCGCCACTCTCTCTCTGTAGAACCTATTGGTCATACAAATGGAAGACAAAGCCAACAGAATGACCGCTGCCAGGCACGAATGCGGAAAGTCAAATATGGCCGCCATTAAATTACGTACTGTTTGGTTTGTCAGACCTTGACAGGTAGCCTCATTGGTAGCCATGGCCAACCCTTCTCTAAAATCACACCCAATGCAAAGTGAACATTTTTATTTTAGACAAACCAATCTTGTTTGTAAATTACATTTCCCCCCTTTCGATAACACACCCAGAAACGGCTAGTGTCCTCTTGTTTCCGGCACAGCTAGTCCTGCAGTCTTCCTTCAATATAAGATATCTTAGTTGTTTCTGTGTAGCAATGGACAACATGAAGAACCCATGGCGTTTTCTCTCACTCCTTGTCCTCTGTTTCTCTGTCCCAACCTAACCTTCACTTGCAACTGATACCATTTCTGCAAATCAAACTCTTTCTGGGAATCAAACTATCATCTCATCCGGTGGTGTCTTCGAATTGGGTTTCTTCAAACCAGGTAATTCCTCAAACTATTATATAGGCATCGGGTATAAATGGGTCTCCCTGCAGACCGTTGTTTGGGTCACAAACAGATACAATCCTGTCTCTGATATAAATTCAGCCAAGTTAGTTGCATCAGACGGTAATTTGGTTCTCCTCGACGAGTCCCAAATCCCACTTTGGTCGATGAATTTGACTTCTACCACCTCAAAGTCTGCTGTTGCTGTCCTCCTGGATTCTGGGAATCTCGTCCTAAGAGACAAGCCAGAATCTTTAGAAAACTTATGGCAGAGTTTTGATAACCCGACCAACACATTTCTTCCTGGTGGTAAAATCAAACTCAACAATGAGACAAAACAACGTCAATATCTCACTTCCTGGAAGAACAGAGAAGATCCTGCGACGGGTCTTTTCTCTCTGGAGCTAGACCCGAAAGGAACCAACTCGTGCTTAATTCTTTGGAACAAGTTGGAAGAGTATTGGATGAGTGGTTCTTGGAATGGTCAAACTTTCAGCTTGGTCCCTGAAATGAGGTTGAATTACATATACAATTTCTCCTTTGTTTCAAACGAGAACGAGAGCTATTTCACTTGCTCCATGTATAACACTTGTATGTTATCTCATTTGGTGATGTCGATCTCGGGGCAAATCCAACAACTCACATGGCTTGAAAGCACCAAACAGTGGAATTTGTTTTGGTCTCAGCCAAGACGACAATGTGAGGTTTTTGCTTTCTGCGGAGCGTTTGGGAGCTGCAATGAGAATTCCCTGCCGTCTTGTTCTTGCTTGACTGGCTTTAAGCCAATGTCACCCAGTGATTGGGATCTGCAGGATTACTCAGCTGGGCGTGAGAGGAAAACAAAGCTGCAATTGTGAGAATCCAAGTTCGTCAAACATAAGAGAGAAAGACGGGTTTTTGGCAATGCCAAACGTGTCCTTACCTAGCCATGCACAGCCTGTAGAAGTAGGGAATGCCGGGGAATGAGTCCACGTGCTTGAATAATTGCTCTTGCTCTGCTTATTCTTACGGCAGAAATGGGTGCTCATTTTGGCATGGAGGTTTAATAAGTCTGCAGCAACTTTCTGAAGATGACAATGAAGGAGAAACATTATATCTAAAAGTTGCAGCTTCTGAGTTTCTAGATTGAAGGATTTTGGGCGTACCTGACAATTCGGATTTGATTGCAGATACCCACTCGAAACTTGGATCACATGAGTGGATCCAAAGTATGAGACACAGAAAAAGCATTTGGAGAGAAGGAGAGTTTTGCACCGAGAGGCAGAGAGTTTTGCAGAGAATGGATCGGGAGAGTTTTGGTTTCTCCGTGCATTACGTTGTCCCGTACTATTTGGGGAACCACTTCCCCGCATAATAACTTCTCAACTCACAGTAACTATTCTCACACAAAAAAACATTTCAAAAATTAAACTTTTGGAAAAAATCAACACTTTATTTCCATATATTCTTTTATTCATACTTTTGTCCCAAAAAGTGTTTTGGGCCTAATCCACTAATAATGGGCCATATTCCAATTGTAAACAAAAAAGGCAAGAAATTATTGGTATTGTGGTAGGCTTGGTTGGAGGTATAGGGGTTCTCCTAGCAGTTTGCCTCTTGGTGACGATGAGAATGAAAAAGAAAGGAGTTGGATTAAGAAGAACGGTGGTGGGTTCATCGATGGCATTTGGGCATTGCGGAGAAATTATTGGTATCGTGATGGGCATTGTATATGGTTTAGGGCCTCTCCTAGCCTTTCTGCTGTTTGTGATATTCAGAAGAACGAGAAGAATTGTTGGAAAAGGAAAATCAGTGGAGGGTTCATCGACGCCATTTGGGTACAGAGATTTACAGAATGCAACCAAGAATCTCTGAAAAACTAGGAGGGGGAAGTTTTGGCTCTGTTTTCAGAGGCACATTGCCGGATTCCAGTATCATAGCAGTGAAGAAGCTTGAAAGCATAAACCAAGGTGAGAAACAGTTTTGATCAGAAGTCAGCACTACAGGCACAGTCCAACATGTTAATCTTGTTCGTCTTCGTGGCTTCCGCTTTGAAGGCAGCAGAAAGCTTCTGGTTTATGATTACATGCCCAGTGGCTCATTGGATGCACATCTGTTTGAAGAAGAGAACTCCAAGAAATTAGAATGGAAATTATGGAACCAAATCGCTTTAGAAACAGCCAGGGGACTAACTTACCTCCTCGATAAGTGTAGAGACTGCATTATACATTGTGACATAAAGCCAGAAAACATTCTTTTGGATACTTGATTTTCTCCGAGAATTGCAGACTTTGGCCTGACAAAGCTGGTTGGAATGGAAATCAACAGAATCCTCACAACCATGAGAGGGAAGAGAGGTTATCTTGCTCCAGAGTGGATTTCTGGTGTGGCTATCACACCAAAAGTTGATGTTTACAGTTCTGGAATGATGTTATTCGAATTGGTTTCGGGAAGAAGAAACTCGGAGCCATCTAGAGACGGTCAAGTGAAGTTCTTTCCTACATGGGCTGCAAGTGTAGTGATCCAGGGAGGTGATGTTCTTTGAGCTTTTGGATCCTGCTTTGGAGGGAAATGCAGACATTGAGGAGCTGACTAGGATGATAACACTTGCTTCATGGTGCGTACAAGATGAAGAATCAAACAGGCCATCCATGTGTTAGATAGTTCCAATTCTTGAGGGATTTTTGGATATGAATTTGCCTCGAATACCAAGATCCCTCCTACTGTTTGTTGAAAGCTAGAACATCGCTTTCTTCACCTCAATATTCTCTTTAAGTCTAAGGGAAGATTATAGATGAGGATAGTGTGTTCTGCTTTCTTGGTCTTGTTTCTAAAACCCCTCTAAGGCATTTAAGAGTTTCTAAAGAGTTTCATCCCGAGAGATGAACTTTATGAGTTCAATTATAGCATAATTAATTATGTTTTATCCCTTATTGGCAAAAAAAATTATGTTTTATCCTTTTAAGGTGCCAAGAGGCTTTGTATTATATTAGAATCAGAATAATCCCATCTTCTATGGCTATCTCTATTTATGTGATTTGCTGCAGTGCTATGGCAGATATTGTGACAGTTTAACAAGGTTATATATTTAGTTTATATATACAATGAAAACTTAGTCAATTCATTATTATTGAAAAATTATTACCCATGCTAGCGGTGGCGGACCCAGGACACTGGTTTAGGGGGTGTAAACTATATTTTTAATAGTGGGTTGAAGATTAGTGAGACTTATTCTTAATATGTTTTGAAAAGAATTTAAGTAAAAATTGAGTGGGTTCAAAATTAGCAAATAAGTGGGTGCAAAATAAATCACGTAGTACTAATATATACTTAATTTTCTGGAAGCCATGGGATGCAGCTGCGCCCCTCATACCAACACAGGTCCGCCCCTGCATACTAGTATCCAAATTTAGTCATAGTGAAAATGGGAATTTCTATTGATGTGGTTAAGGTTTAACTTTACCGAAAGTTTTTATTTAAGAATGCTAAGCATCTGAAAGTTTTTCCAATTCAATGTCATCCGAACTGTTATACAAATTAAGTTTAGTCAATAGGGTGAGTTGGGAGGTTTATGTGCCTTTGGTGACATCTCTTATACTAACAAACACATTAACATGCATGATTATTATATATGACATTAACTAGTCATGACTATATGCATACCTTACTGCATACAATTGAATTTAACTGAACTAGAATATATAATACATATTAATAAAAAATTAAAAAAATATTTTATTAAATTTAGAGTGAAAAATATAATTGTCAGTTAAAAAATATATTCCATTTTAAAAAATATACTATTTCTTTTAAACAAAATATTTACGCATTAATTAGAGTTAATGTGTGAATTAATTTATACAAAAATTAAATAAAAATATAAATTAATATGTAAAGATAAAATAGTAAATAACTAGCACTCTTTCCATTACCTTCCCTTTTTAATCAAACAATGAATTATTAAAAGTACTTCCATCACCTCCCTTTCAATCAAACCAAATAACGTTATTCATTTCCCTTCCATTCATTAGCCTTCCCTCTATCCTCACCACTACCATTTCTTCCCTTCAAACCAAACACGACCTAAGGTTTCTTATGTTCAGCTAACCCTTAACTAGCCTTTACTCTCTAGTTTAGCCTCTTATTCTCAGTGTGGAAATTTTGAGATGTTATATCATTCACTTCATTTTTAAGTTAGACACTTAGATTTATAAGTAAGATTTTTTTTCAAAAAATGCAACTTGCACAAGGGATTAAAGAAAATTAAAGAGGTGGAAAGAAAATCAAAGAGATACCCACATATCTTAGCAATATTGGAGATAACATACATTTAATTTCAAGCAACCTTAACTGGTCCAACCAAAAGCCACTAGTTTCTTGGGTTTCCTGGAGGACCTTTTTTTTTTTGTTAAAGCACATACGTCATTCTATTGAAGACTATCATATTCGAAGCACTCTTAGAGACTAGATATGTGTCTTTCTAATGAAGATTGAAACATTGATTTGTCGGAATAATAACTCCTCTATTAGACCAACCCATGGGTTTTGTAGGCGTATTTTGAATTCAATACATCTTTATTTTTCATGTTTGATGGCTAATTAGGTTTTATAAGCTTAATTAACCAAATTGGTTTTGATATAATAACAAGTGCACCCATCTCAATCTTTCCTATTTTAGTTATTCTTTCAAGTCATTAAATTTAAGCCAAGACAGGATGAATTACTTTAGAAAATCACAGAGCAATATGGCAATGACAACATCTTGTATACAAACTAACATGTCATGACATATAATTAACAATCCATGACTTTAGCGATTATGGATGTGTTCGACAACGATCATGGAGAGCCTAAAAGGTCATTCAACAGTATTTATTGGCAAAACGAGATAATTTCCTTCACATATTTACCTTGACTTATATAAAAGTAGTTCTCTACCGTGTTTTGAAATGGATAAAGGAGAACCGCATATAGTAATTTTAAAAAATTATTTTGATACCCAGACAATAGGCATCACATCGTAAGCACACGTGAATGTGTGTCCCAATTGAAGAGTTTTGCAGGCAAATGAGTGGGTAGCAACTGGCTCGAGCCTAGACAAAAGGAGCCTACTAAGTCTGAAAATCCCAGCACATATGACATGTCACATTCACCTTTGACTTCTTAACGTTATTAACATTTTTTATTTGTCATTCACTTCACAACAATGAAAACAATGTGGTGCATGCACCCATCCCCCTCCACTTTGTCTATGTGGCCCAAACATAATATTTATTTATCATCTTTAATAATGCTATCGTTTTTTTAATGACATGTATCTATTTAACTCCATTAATCTCATAAAAATGTGAATAGACTTTTATATTAAGAATTGGAATAGGATAACCTTCCACACTTAACATAATAAGCAATCTCTCTCAATTAATTTGTTAAGGGAATTTGTGATCAAGAGATATTGATGAGTACGATTACAACAAGGAGCGAAGCTGAATCTCACTGTCATATTTAATTTTGATGTCTTGTTCTTTGAATCGTGTTTTGTGCTTCGGCAACGCATGTCTAATGGATGAGAACAACACCCCCACCCAAAAAAAAAAAAACAAACGTATACGTATTCGTTATGTTCACTCAACTAGCTAGTGCCTTTTGTCGGGCTCATCATGCAATGTTTCTTCTTTTATTTCTATGGGTATTATTTTTTTTGGCCAACTTTTATGGGTATTATTTTAATCATACTTTTATGGGTATTATAATCCACATATATGTATGATAATCCATACATATTTAAAAAATTAGTTAAGTTAGTTATTTATAAAAAATATGTATTGATTTTCTTTAAAAAAGTACTGTTTTAAAATTAATAAAAGGGAGATATGATCAAAATATTGAAATAGATTCTTTAAGTAGTTAATAATTTAAAATGAATGGGTTTACACAATGAAAATATTTAACTTCCTTAATTTTAAAAAAAATTCAATCAATTCTTATATCAAAATCAGAAAATAAAACCTTCCACACTCAACATAATAAGATATTAAGGTCGTGGTTCCAATTTTGTGTGACGATGGGTGTGTCTATATATATATATATATATAAATTGGAATTATGGGCAACCTCATTTCTTATTGTGTGGCGCATAAGCCATAACAATGTTTGAAATATTGGACGAGGTGGTCAAAGTTCAAACTATTCATCCCTGTAATTGGATGCTCCTTAATAATCACATAATCTATAATCTAACCAATCACATCATTTCAATTCAAAAAACAAAATCTTACTTAATTAGCGGTCTACCCATTATTCCTTTAAATTAATTATTTTAAATTTTCCCATCACCCATCTCTCTTTCTCCTGTGATTCACGTTTTTAGACGATCTCCATCCAAGCTCAAACATGCGACTCTCTCCCTCCTCCTTTCTCATATTTCTCCAATCTCAGGCATCGTTTCAGTTTCAGGTTTGGAGAGCCTGAACCATGTGGTGATGGTTCTCATCAATCAGAGACACGAGAACCTCCAGTTGGGAAGCTCTCCAGTAACCTGGAAATAGTTTTGCGTTAAAAAAAGTTATCACCTTTGAAGTTTCATCTTGTTTCTACTATAGGGCAAAACTGTGGGTTATACTAAATTTAACTGTCACTTATGAGTCATATGTAGGTTTTAAATTCTTAGACAAAACCAACTAACAAAGGAATCTAATATTTTTTTGAATATGAACAGAATAAAGGTTAGGAATCATTGAATCAATCTTGCAATCACTTGTGTTAAGAGAGCTAGAAAGCCCTCACCACAGTACCTCTTACGTCAAGTGTTTTTCCTTGTTTATATGCAAATTAAATTAGTACGCACACAAAACAAATGCATATTTCTTATCAGTTCCACGTGGTCCGACAAATATACGGGCCCACCCTCGCTGAATTGGACATGCTTGTTCCAACTTCTCTATCCGTGACTCTCCACCACAAACACAACTATGCGTGGGATTAACCTCAATTTGATGTTGATCCTTTTGAATGTGTGTATGTATATGGGAATAATAGGTCAAAGTTTTAGGTATTTAATTGTGAGGGGTGGTGGTGTTGAAATTAAAGAGGCACAGAACATGAAAGTGATGGCTAACAAAAATTTAAACCGTGAAACACGCTTGGTATGTACATCCATGGGGTAATTATATACGACTCAAACTGACCAGTCTTGAACCAATTAGTGAACATAGTCATACACCACTCTCTCTTTGGTTCGCAGTAATCATAGTAGAAATGAGGAACCCTCGCAGTGACACAAATGGATTGAAGAAAGGCACATGGACGCCTGAAGAAGACCGTAAGCTCATTGCTTACGTTACTAGGTATGGCTGTTGGAATTGGCGCCAACTCCCAAGGTTTGCAGGTTTGTTGTGTCTCTCTTTTCCACATCATGCCTTCATTAATAATTCCGACTAGAGCTATGGCCGGCTACGTTGCTGTTCCCCACATTCCATCTGATGATCCCTAGTTTTCGTCAGGTTTAGCAAGGTGTGGCAAGAGTTGCAGACTGAGGTGGCTCAATTACCTGAGGCCCGACATTAAAAGAGGCCACTACACAGAGGAAGAAAATGAACTCATCATCAAACTTCACCACCAGCTCGGTAACAGGTTTGAACTTATCATTAACTTTTTGTGATGCTCACTTTTTGCAGATGGTCTCATGATATGTATAAATAATGTAATGATTTAAATTAACAAAGCTTAAAGCTTTTGGGCAGATGGTCTGCTATAGCGGCCAAGTTACCGGGAAGAACAGACAATGAGATAAAGAACCACTGGCACACGAACCTCAAGAAAAGGCACAAAACTCAACCTCCAGACAAGGACGACATTGTCATCAAGGAAGGCAGACAGTGTCAACCTCCGGACAACGACGACATTGTTGTCAAGGAAGGCAGACAGTGTCATTCTCAAGGTGTAACTGACTCAGCAGCTTCCAGGGGGGAGCCTCCCGACAATGGGAAATCGGGGTCTGAATCAACCTCGAGTGAATCCTCGTACGTAACGCCGTCGGAGAGTAATAACCAGGATTCGGTCCGAGAACATGAGTTCTCATTTCTGGATGCGTATAGTGAGCCAATAATGGGTGGAAATTTCTGGACGAATCCATACGTTGTTAATTCTGACCTCTTCTGCAACCCCACTAGTACAGAACCAACGCCACTAGAGACTGAGGCTATAGTCTTTGGCCCGATGTCCAGTGTTTCACAACTTTGGACTTACGATTTCTACGACCAATATTGTGGTCACTTCTGCAATTCCAGTCAATAGATGGATGATTTCGGTCTATGTATCAATGTATGGCTTCGCAGTCTGTCTAGAGCACGTATCTTTTGTTTGTTTTCTCAGAAATGGAATGCACATTTTTTTAAATCTTATGAACATGGTCTGCATGCACTGTAACTTGATATAATGGGAAATATAGAATAAGGGACCACGTACCTATTACTCATTCACTTGAAAGAGTTAATTGATCCTCGAACTAAAATTTGAATTATAATCAAGAGATGTGATATCAGAGTTTCACCTTTCAGACTATATATTAAGCTGCTTCATGATACCCCTTGATGGGAATCTCCTTTTTTTTGTCACAAAAAAATTTTGAAAATGGGTTAGGCTTACCCACTATCTAAAGGTAAGGTGGAATCTCTCTTCCTTCTAGATCATATCAATATTGGGTAAGGTGAACCATTAACTACCCTCAAACGTTTATGTAGGCATCAAGAAACTAAGGTGTCTCTCCAAGCATCGCAACAGGATTCGAACCCCTGAGAATATCCTTTTTTACTTTAATCAATATTATGTAAATATTAATAATTGGCTTCTTACAATTATGTGGGCTTTTACTTTATGCCCCATTTGGTTCACTAAAAACCTTGCAATGGAAATGAAAATGTGTATTTGTTTAGTGGTGCGGATGTTTAGTTGGCAGAACAGGTGGAAAACAATTTTCTTATTGAAGGAGATTTTCCATTAAAGATGGAAAGATTGATTCCCAAAAATGGTGGGAATCTATTTTCAATCACAAGTAGGAAAATCCGAAAGTTACTTTTACTTATCCATGTATGATCTTTGGTTCTTCTTATTCTGACCAGTGATGTCTTCAAGCCATTTTCTTTGTCACCGTCAGAAGGTTTATGGATAAACAATTTGACGACTAATAGCATCCCCTTCCACCCCTCCCTGTATAAATACTCCAAGAAAAACTAGTTTCTCCACCACATAATGAACCATGAGAAAAAAAGATGAATTAGAGAGTGTCAAACATAATCTTGAGCACAATTTTTTAGTTTGGTCTTTAAACAAGGGCAACAGAGTATTACTTTTTTATACTTTGACTATATGCAGGTGATGGACACATCATTATTAAAAGGAAATTTGTTTAGATTATGTGTAACCATGGGGTACCTATTATATGCATTTGGTTAAAGATATGCTAGTTTATTATAAAGGATAATATTGTCATTTTAAACATTTTTCTACTTGCCTTACCGCCATTTTAACGCAACAAAACATAAATTTTTCCATCAAATCATTTTCCATTTCAGTATATGTCAAACATCCTGGACCCTTAGTCTCAATGAATGAGGAATTAAATTTAATTTGTTCATGGATTTATAGCAAATTAATGGAAAAGTCCAAGAACATTAAAGTTGAAATAGATCAGAAGGGGTTATGTGAGAGAGTCGCATCAGAAATGACCCAATTCGAAGCTTCATCTTTCCTTTAGCGCTAGGGAAAATTTCAATGTGGCTAAGCCCGTTAGGTTCATGTAATGGCCCACAGTAACCAAGGCTCCTATCTCAGACGCTAGATCACTCCAACGGTCTAGATTTAGGGTGGCGAAAAAAGTAGTGAATAATACTTTTATCAATTATTAAATAGCATATAACAATTGGTAACCACGCAATAATCGATGTAGATATATAATTCATGAATAATTATTTTAGAAAAAATAGTGAAATTACATTGAACTAAAATTGTGGATTTATAAAGGTATCATGACTGGAAGGAAGAAAGTAGAGCAAGGTAACAGAGCGTGTGTGTTTATGAATCCGTTTGGAAAAAAGAATTTACGGATTCCA
>JANTPZ010007978.1:0-10826 GCA_025593235.1 Vachellia pachyceras | reverse complement strand
CCGGGTAAGAGCAACATATCGTAGCTCGAATTGGCTATATGCTGCAGGGTTGACCGAGTCCAATCTGTCTGGCCGAGATCGCCTGCACACATAAACACGGATAAGAATTGATGGTGGTGGAGGAGAAAGTGAGGGAAAAGAGGAGAGGAACAGGGATTGAGTAGAGACCTACAATGGCGAATTTGAGAGGGAAGAGAGAAGGAGGGGTTTTGAGGGAGTACTGTGGGGAGGAAGGAGAGTCACCCAAGCGGTAGTAGTAAAGAGTGTTGGGGTTAAGAGGGCCGATAACGACCTCGTGAATTTGGCCGGAATCGTAAGTGAAGTAGCGGTAGGAGGAGGTGGAGCCAGTGGCGGAGGAAGCGTTGGCTTCAGGAGAGGGAGCGTAATGAACTGTGGGAGGGGTTGGGCTTTGTGTGATCCATGATATCCTCATGTTTCTCTGGCCCACCTGAGATACATGCACCTGCATCATAATAACCGTACCCAATTACAAAGCAGCTCCAATCCATCGAAACAAAAACATCACTCCAAGTATCTGTGTACAAAAAGAATGATCAAACCTATACACATATGCTACTTTGGTATTTGATATAAGATCATTTCTGATGAAAAATTGAACTACAAAGTAAGTTTTATATTAAGAACAGTATAAACTATAAGTTAATAAAAAAGTCTTTGAGTAAAAAAAAAATAAAGTGAATGTAAAATATAGCGCAAGTGAGTTTCTTGGAATGTAGGAATAGATTGTAATGTCCACAGGTTATAAATAATATGATTTATTTTCAGGATAACAAATTATGTATTTTAAACATAAAATATAAATTTATGCAGCTAGATGTGAGTTTTGGGTATTGCATCGAACATACAAGTAAAAATGAGTCACAATGTTTGTGATTTCTGCAAAAGAATATGGCTTGATGTTATGATTCACAAGGTCATAGAACCTAAACACAGAACATAGACCCAACGTAGTTGAAGAAACATTTGGCGCGCAGACCTGGGAATCGAGAAAAGCTGTTTAGAACAGCACAGTGAGTTTCCGGATTTGATACAGTCGAAGCTGAGACGGTTTCATGATTTTGATTCGAGCATGAGGTCAAATGAAAATATATCGAATTGAATAGGTTTCTTAAAACTGGTGGTCTGGTGGATGGTTTCCACCTCACAAAGTCGTCGTTGTCATTTTCTCTCTGTCTCTAATTAGATGCCATTGGGTAACCCAACTTACTGTGTCCTCTACCAAACCAGACACACCCGACCCAAATCATAATTCTCTTTCTAACCAACAAGCGCGGATATCCCATGGAACAGTACAGGTTCTGTTCATCGGAAAAGGCCAGACACATCAAAGATGGGGCAAAAAACCGTTTTCGTTTCTAAGGAATACCCGTGAGTTGAGTAAATGCAGGGATCAGAAAGAACTCAAAAGGCCGAGTTAATTGGGAGAGCATGATAATGATGAGTACCTGTTGAGGCGACGCGTCAGAGCCGTCGTCGGTGGATTGGGGGACGGAGATTGTCTGACGAGGAAGAGGGCGACGGTAGCCCAAAACGACGCCGAATAATCCCACCATTATCACCACCGCACTCGCCCAACGCACCTCCATCGTCCTTTTGCCGGTTCTTGTCAGCTTCCTCACAGCGTCAACGTAACAAGCTTCTACCTTGGATGATCAACTCGCCTGCCCGGCCTCTTATATAAATTGGCCCCCGTCGCTGTCAATAATCTTGTTTCTTCATATCATTAAATAATTGTCTTCCCTTTCTTTTATGGGTTCCTCTCAGTAATTTTTTTATTTACCTTGTTTGTCTTCTTTATTCTTGTATATCCATCCAGATACGAGAAACCGTTCTCGTGAACCACTGAAATTTGGAAGGCTCTTGGCTGCTCCAAGAAAAGGAATCATTGAAGAGCTCCCTTGTCGACGCGTTTTAACTTTTAATCAGAAACCCATTTAACGTTTTAGATTCGGGAATACTCTCGGCAAAACTAGTCTAAATCAATTTCATCTAATTTATTTCTATATTAATATATATAAATATAAATTCCTTACGTTAATTAGCAAGATAACATGGAATCTTATTTGAGATAGGCTGAATGATGGGCAGTTTCGTGACGATTACTATGATGTGATTGAGGGTTTCTTTAAGAAAATATTTGTTGGGTTAAATAAATGGTTGCTCTCTCCAAATATGGCCCGATCTTTATTACGAATTAAGCTGTTTTAGAGTAAGAGTAAAAGCACTTTTCCACCTATGAGAAAAGGAAAGATTAAAATTAACTGTCATTTGCACTTGGGGGAGCTAGGGCCCGCGAGGTTGATCTGTTGGGTAACCCACCACCCATCTGTTTATGTTTTACGGGTATGGGGTACCTTGTATACCCATTTTGACACATAAATAAGTACGGGTTAAAATTGGTAGGTTAAGACATGTAAGGAGTAAGTGCTTGTTTGGAAACACCGTTTCCCTAACGGTACACGTAAGTTAAGATAAAACTATCTTGAAATCTGTAAGAATCATCTTGAAATCCGTAAAACCATTTTAACATTCGCAAAATACTTTGGAATCTGTAAATTCCTTTCTTTCAACGGAATCCCGAAACACACACTAAACCGTACCAATAGCCCCTTTTTTAAAAAAAACACTGAGCTTTATGTAATTGCATTACACTGACTCGTTGAAATACTTCCTTATTCAGCTATAAGCAGGCAAAGGGATATTGGGGGACCGGAAAAAGAAAGAAGTTAAAGTCAGATTTAGAATTTATTTTGTAATTACAACGCCATAACCATACAATAGAAGCTAAGCAGGGTACTTCCAAATTAGGGGATTTAAGGATTATTCCGACGCATTCCAAATGGACAAAAACAAAAGCGATGATAAACATGTCTTTGAAAATAATAGTTTTTTATTAACTATCAAATATTTTATTAGATAATTATTTAAGAATATTTAACTTGTTCAGTAATTAAAAAACAACAATTCAGCGTACCTGATAAATAAACATAATCTTAATAATAAATTTTATGAAAATAGGCAAAAAGATTGATTTTAGTTCAATTTAAGAATGCATAATGGTTAATTAAGTCATAATTTTAAACAGTCGTTTAAAAAATATGAGACTATGCATTGTTATGTATTTTTACCCTTTTAATGGTTGAATTGTCTAAAAAAATAGTAAATATTCTATTTATGTGTCTGTAAAGGATGGAAGTGAAACGCCTCCAGAGTTCAGCAGAAAAATAATCATCTAAGAAATTGGTACAATAGGATTAATAAATTACCATGAAAAATAACTTTTAATTAAGTGATAAACATTTTTTACTTGTTATACATGCCTATATGTTGCATTATATATACACGTGTATGTCTATACGTGTGCAAACGTGTATTTTTTTTAACATTTCGATTAACTTTTTTAAATAATTTGACAGAGTTTAAGGTAAGTATATGAGAGGGTTTTATCTCAACTCATAATTTTTTAAATATTTTTTTCATATTACCCAAACACAGTTGGAAGCCCACGGTCCATTAGTTAGTGTATTGTGACATCTGGAAAAAAAAGGACCAGCTTGCAAAGAAAGAAGAAGGAGAAGGATCATCTTCTCTCATCAAAAGATCTCTTTTCGACCCATCGTCCGTTGGTTCAACTGGCGAAGGTATTGGATACTCTCACCAAAGGGAGAGGGTTCGATACCTGAGAAGGTCACTTTGTTGTGGCTCCAATCGTGGCGCTTGGGGAGGCATCCTAGCTCCTGGGTGCTTAGGTAAACGCCTGAGGGTAATCGACGGCTCGCCCTGCCCAACATTGGTATGACCTAAGAGGAAGGGAGATTTCGCCCTGCCCTTAGTTTGTGGGTGAGCCCAACCCCCTGCCTAAAATTTATGTATAAAAAAAAAGATCTCTTTTCGTGAGTACGTGTCTTTTTGGTATTTTTTTCCCTCTTGGCTTGAGAGTGCTGTGGGGCTCTCCAAGAACAGTAGGTTTTTCCTTCTTCATCTGAGTGAGCGAATGGATATTAAATTTGATGATTTTGAGTTCATATATGTACTTGCGTTTGTATCTGTTTATGTGTGTGTATATGTATACTCTGCGTTATCTTCATCTGAGAAGAAATGAGGTATGGGGCTTTTGGTTGTTGGAGAAGATGTTGAGAAATTTTGAAAATGAACTAGCATAGGCTTAAAGACATTCTTAAAGCTGTAACAAAATTTCAAAACCTGGAGATTTAGATTTTAACCTGTGGTTACGCGATACTAACAGAAGGAAATAATCACGGGATTATTGTTCAGATTATATGACCTGATTATGACCAATTATTGAAAGGAACTCCTCAGGCTTGCTGGAAATTTACGTGGAAAAGAATTCTTGAAACAGAATCTTCAAAAATGTAATAAGTGGTGCTAATCTGGAAATTAAGATTTTTTTTGGAGCAAAAAGAGTCCATTTTATCTGGATGAAGGAGGACGGTGGCTTAATAAGCCATCCTTGCGGTACCATTCCTCCTATAGCTCCAGCTGCTAGATAATCTGCAGCTCTAATTGGAAATTGAGATAAAGAAAAGGTTTTGTGAAGTATAAATCTATTTAAAAGAGGAAGGGAGCTGTCAAGTTGGATTGAAAGTGTTTTTGAGTTCAAACCTACTGTTTTGGTATTTTTCATGGTAAACAATAATCCTAAGTATCCATATATACACGCTTGTTCCAAATATTATTATAAGATTTTAGGTCATTGTAGAACTTTTGGGAACTCTATCTTGTAGAGGAGTGATCTTCCACTAGTTAAGGATTTTGAAGTTTTAATTGACAAAATTGCAAATGAGAATAAATCATACTATGACAAAGAATCCTCTAGTGATTGTAAGGAAGATGTGATATGCTCCGACAATTATAAATTTCTAACGTCTACTTTGCATGCACAAAAGGATTTTAAAAATTTGATTGATTGTTTGGTTCCTACTGAGAGGAATCCTATTGACTTTCTTGGTTGTGATTCGTTCTTGGAGAGTTTTGTTCCTAAGTTATTCTCAACTTACTCTATATCTCTCCATATTTGCATTTTTGGATTAGATACTGCTATTGATCCAATATTGATTTTGCAGAATCACATTAGGCAAGGCTGTGGTTACAAGCCCTATGTTTTAGAGCCTTTACCTAGTGATCGGGAGCCACTTCTAAGAAAGTCTAATGCAGGGAGAGTTGTAATAAAGAACTTCATGTTTCTCATTCGGGATGAGAACTTCTCCTACAAGAGTCTGCGGAGATTTAAGTGGAAGGTTGTTTCTTTCCTCTCTTGTTTCTTCATATTTTCATATGATTAGTTGTACTTAAATGGTTAATGAAGAAAACAAGTGTGGGGGAGGGAATGTCTCCAATAGTTCTAGTTGTTGCTGTTTATTTTTGTTTAGTAGTCGTGTACTTTGTTTTCTCTTGCTTTTGCCATCTCTTTTGATCACTTGATTTATACTTGTCCATTCTTATTTTACACCATCTTATCCTATCTCTCATTTCTCTCCTCTTTGTGAAAGTGATATGTTGTGCTTCGATTTCAAATCAGACTTCACAATTTCCACTTCACCTGAGAGTTTGGGTCAAGATAATGTTGTGTTTATACATTGAGGACAATGTATTGATCAAGTGTGGGGAGGGATTGTTGTTGAATTGAGTAAAAAAAAAATTTGCCTATGGATTTGTTCCAAATTCTCGAGTATTGCTGCTATAATTACTCTCTTATCTACCTTTTTATTTGATTTATTGATTGTATTGCATGATTTGAGAGTGATTCTTGTTGGAGAATTTTGCTGCTAGCCTCTATGTCTCTTGTCTTTTGTGTCCTGGATGTTTTACACTGTTATATGAGTGATTTGATTCCTTCTCTATTGCTACTTGACTTTTGTAATCCTAGGGCATCTCTTTTAAAATCTTTTTGCACAATGTTTGTGAATGTTACACAATGGATTTGATTGCATTTGATTCTAGTGATTTATGTTTTTAATTGATTGGTGTAGTAGAATAACTTTGGTGCAGTGTTATTAACCTTGTTTCATAGCTTGATCTTTAAGGAGAAAACATCTTAGAGAAAAGCCATCTCGAAAGGATCTTTGACCCTTATATTCTTTCTTTTCATGTGTGATTTCACCTAGTTTTGGTTAACCTCTAGAACTTGTCTAGATTCTTTTTCAAAGCTATGTTAATACCTTGATTTGTGAAGATAATAGAGGCATTCATTTCTAAACCCTTTACCTAAACACAAGCAACTTCATATTAACCTTTGTCCACCCCTTTGAGCCTTCACTGTCATTTCATTCATTTCTTCTATTAAGTGTTATACATGAGTTATATCTGGTCTTTCAATTTGAAAAGTATATCGTGAATATTTATATCTTTGCCTTTTTGGGTTTGGAGGCCAAAAAAAAAAGAAAAAAAAGAAGAAAACAAGAAGAAAAAGAGAGAGAGAGAGAGAAAAGAAAGTGAAAAAAAGAAGGGAGATTTACTGTGGGGTCCCACATAGTGAAGATGTTTAGCAAATGGTCTCAAATTTTAAAATATTTAAAAAATGGTCCCATTGACAATAAGAGGTGTTGTCAATGCAGTGCATGGTGTTGTCACTTGACAACCCCTGACAACACCATGTGCTGTACTTGTGTTGTCAATGGGACCATTTTTAAATATTTTAAAATTTAGGACCATTTGATAAATAAGTCCCTTATTTGAGACTCAACAGTAAATCTCCCAAAAAAGAAAATAAGTTGCAACAAAAGATAAAAAAATTGAAATAAGGCATCTTTTGGTGGTTTGAAGAGCAAAGATTTCTTGTTTAGAAAATCAAAAAAATTTGCACATTGGTGTTCTCTCATGAATATATACTTTAACTCATTTTGATTTGCCTATTCACTACTCATGTGTTTCACTTGTCATTTCATTCCATTCATTCGCCCTTACATTCCAATATTACAACCCTTCAAGTCCCCTTGATAACAAGTTAAAGGTATGTTAGTGGTGGAGATATTAGAATCTTTACAAGCTTATGGTAGGTACCAATCTAGGTGGATTGAGTGAAATTTATCCTAGTTGAGAGATGAGTGAAACACTTGTACCCTAGTGACCTCTACTATGTTTATTTTCTTTTATCTTGCTATGTTTCTTGTGTTAATTTCTTTGCACTAAAGTATTCTATTATTGCTGATTGATTAGAAGTAAGAGTTGCTTGAGTTAATTGCATATTCATTCATAGTTGAATTTATGTTTGCTAGCATGGAGTATCTCTTTTGGATAATTCATTTTTAAAGTTTTACCCATGAGTGCAAAAGGCTAAGTGTGGGGGAATTGAATTAATCATATTTTATCACATGAATTTATAACATTTTGAGGGAATTTTGGTCCTATTGTTGGGCTTTTATTGGGTTCAATTGCATTAAATTTGATTAATGACAATTACGTGAAATTAAATCTAATCAAGGTTAAATGGTTATATTTTTAATCATTTTATTGTGCTTGTTTAGCAAAGCAGTGCTTATACCCATAAGCACGTTCAACAGTGTTTTCCCGCAAAACGAGACAATCTCCTCCACATATTTGCCTTGACTTGTGTGAATAAACCCATAAGTTCTTCTCCACCACTTTACCAAACGAACCCATTAAATGATTAATTTTAAGGCATTTGATGCTTCTCAATACCAGTTCTCATTGTAGGTATATATCTTTGGAAGAAATTGGGTATTTTATTTCTCCCACATCAATCCCAATCACTAGGCTATACACTACAAGGGAAGGACACAATCCATTAATTCCATTGGGCCACAATCTTTAAATCCCAGTTAATGAAACCTCTCCATTCACGCAAAGTCTCCTGGACCCATAAAAAACCCTCATTAATTCATTCATTTGGAAACATTCCAGCCGCCACAGAAGGGAGGCGCACACATTCATTTTATTCCTTTATCGAAGTCACTCACGAAAGGGGGAAGACGCTGGAGTTAGCCACCACTCGTCAAATTCTTATTCAATCCATTCCTCCATTCACGCCACACAAGACGTCGTGCAGAGAGACGGCACCGCCATCCTCATTCCTTCCTCCACCAGCACCCACTTCCAATGGCAGTAGCGTTTGGATGTTTGGGAATTTTCATGGCAAATCTTGGCTAAGTTTGATTGTTCTCTAATTCAACAACAATGACATGAACTTGAGTCTTCAAATGGGAGTTTTAGTTACTTTAATTTCTTGTCCAATAATTGTTTAACAATTCTTAGGTCTTAGGATAGTTATTCTAATTGTTGGAACGATTCTAATTGCTCAAGTTAGATTATATTGTGGAAATTATTGTGACTGGAATTATTGCTTGGCACTTGATATTGGACTGATTATAGCTTTAATTTCAATTATAATGTTGTGGTATCACGTTATATTGAATTTAGAGTGAATATTTTGTGATTTTCTAAGGTGGCTTAGAATCTTAAATCAAATAATCTTTTGCTAGCTTTAATTTTTTTATTTGAATTTAAGTTACAATTAAACAGTGGTTTTATTATCCTTAATTCCTTTTTACTATTCTGGTGGCACTTAGTAAATTGGAAGTTTGGAAAATATTTTGTGGCAACTCGAGGTGGCTCGGTTGTTGGATTAAAGCTTAATTATAATTCTTTAATTCATTATTTTAACTCCCATATCCATTGAAGTGATGATTGCCGGCGTTGTTGAGTTGGAGAATTGATTTCCATTATCGTTTATTCGTATTTCATTTATCTTCATTTGTTTTGCTTGTTTTCATATAAAAAACTATAAAAAAAGAAGTGTTTTAATTTTGGTTTAATTCGTAGTATTTACATAAAATTTCCTTCAATTAATTTTCAATTTGAGTTACTCGCATTTAATTATTAGGATTCCATTTCATTTTATCGGCTCCTTAAAATGAATACGACTCGGATTGGTGCTATACTACATTAATTCGGTTAAAATCTTTGACGCAAACTTAGGCGACTAAAAGTTCGCTCGTCAAGGAGACTCTGCCAAAATTTCTATAAGAAATCCAATACTTTTGCTAATGCAAGATATGTCATTATATATGTATGAATCTTGGGAAAATAAATTGTATATTGTATCATTTAACATTTTGGCAAATAGTATACATTTACAAATTGAAGATATGAGGAGTACAAGATCTCTCATATTCCGTGTTGGTCACTTCTAACGTTTAGGACGTAACATGAATTTATTGATCACCTGTCACTTTGTACTTTGGCAGAATTTAAAAAATGAATCAATGGTATTTCTAGACATGAATGATGAATTGCAGATAAACTAGCAAATAGATATCAGCTATCAACACTATATGTAAGGTCTATGCGTTTTAATTCTTTGATGAGCAGCCACTCCATCTCCATATATCTGATCCAAAAGCAGAGGCCAAGTTAGAATGCTGCAAAGATATACAAGTTAATTCATAACTTCAAGCTAGCTCAGATGGAAACGAATATATACAAGAGCTCTTATTCTCTTCATGTATGTGTCTGCTAAAAAAGAATTAATCCTTTTTTGAATAATTATACATTAGTTAAAGCAACATGTTATTGAGATGTATTTTTTCTTAAAATATGCATAATATTTTTTGATGTGGTGGAGTCATTTAATGTCTGATTCGAACACATGACATGTGGAAAGAGTTTTAGCTTCGACACCAATATGAGACTCTGAATGTTGACTAGCATATGCATAATTTGTTGTCTGTAATCCGCCAGTGAGACAATAAATTAATAAAATAACAACGCTAGCTCACTGGCAAAGCTTCGTTACACATATTTTACAGCACACCACAACTTCACAATATTCATCGTCTGATGCTCATGAGACATCTAGCTAGCTAGGGCAGTCATTTCCTTATAACTTATTATCCGATACTGATTAATATCCTTAAAAAATCACCTACAAACAAGTAAATGTAGAATCGACAGCTGCTGTTTTGATATGCTTCCCCATAAAGAATAATATTAGCGGATCAGACTTTGCAAGCAGGCTTAGTGTGGAGGCTTGTGAACCAGAATGAGTCAGAGGAGACAGCCTCGTCGTCGTCATTCCGATGCCAAGTCCACAACGCATGTGTTGCATTCACCACCTCCAATTTTCCATGCCCAAAACTGGCCTCCCTAAATATTGATATCTCTGGTTTTGGATCCACGAACCTGCATACGTCACCACCCAACGGCACATTTATATACAATACTGACAAAATAACATTTAGCCAAGTCTGAAAAGTGCTTAATTAGAAATTCATTCATTAATTAATTACTTATTGGCCAGGCCTTCACGGTTTCCTCCATCTCCAATGGTTATATGAACTGGACCGCAGCTGTCAGCTTTGTCTTTGTACACTCGAGTCTGACAAAATCAACGGATACATGACTGTTTCAAAATGTAGCAGAAAGGCAGAATAGGATTAGCAGAGATGAGATGAGAGGACAACTCACAAAACGCTCATAGGCATGAACATGGCCTGCGAAAACGACATCAACGCGAGATTCATAAAGCAAATCTTCCATGGCAGCCTTCATGGCGTAGGACTCAGGCTCATTCTGATGAGCAGTGTTGGAGTTATACCAAGGAGCGTGAAGGAGCACCACGATCCAAGGTGTCTTGGCTCTGTCCACCCTTTGCAAGTCGGCCACAAGCCATTTGTACTGTGCAGAGCCAGAATCGAAGTCGGTGTAAGAGCCAAGCATGATGACATGCACGCCGCCACCAGCAGCGTCGAAGGAATAGTACAAGTTAGAGTCGGAGCCACTCTGTTCGAAGGGCATTCTCCACCTCGCATTGTAGGCTGTGAATGGTT
>JANTPZ010007977.1:0-10150 GCA_025593235.1 Vachellia pachyceras | reverse complement strand
GACAGTACATTATTGGCCTCTGAATCAGCAAGAAATTTTGCCTGCATATAGATTTATTGGGGACTTTAGTTGCTAGGCCAGCTTTTAGCAAATACATAACCTTCTATTAAACCAGTATTTACCTCTGAGAACCCATTCATGGCATCTGAGAACCCTCTCTTGCTGCCCAAAACAGCAGTCTTTGTTGAAGAGTGGTGATCATCAGTTAACGGACGCAATGGAAACAAGGGTTTCTCATTCAAATGAGTTGAGCTTCTCAAGCAGATATCCGAGTCTCGGACGGGAGACTGAGATCCTGGAAGGCCAAGCCTCAGTTCTGTGGATTTTAGATTTAGGTTACTTTTAGTCTCATCTGAGAAGGACAGGACTGAGCTGTCCACAGAAGAAGAATCAGATAATCCCATATAGTTGTGTTCTTTTAACTCCGAGGCGTTGGGTCGTGCATTTTCAGTGGCAGTTGAGGAAGCCAGCAAAGTAGCATTGGTTTTACTTTCTTCCTCGCCTATGCCAAGCAGCGGTGGAGACATCAGAATTCAAACGGCAATCACCCAATTTTATATGTCCTATAAAACACCACAACATTTGGCATTATTCAGAACAAGAACAACGAATGTTTCGGTAATTTAATGGTATTACACAACCAGAACCTTCAAAGTTTCAAGAAAAGAAAACATGGAACAAAAAGAATCAAATAACAGCTGACTGCTCCTGAGTCATTCTTATAATCAGCCTCAACAGCTTGATTAATAAAATTTCCATAACCCATGGTAGCACCACCTTTGTGAACAAAATATTTTCCATTGCAAAAAAAATCAACAATTACAAATATAAATTATAATATATACACCCAGAGAATACATGTTATAGGGCAATTTTTTTTGGTAGAGTTAAGTTATTAGAAGTTGCTCAAAGACAGCTAATCAAAGAGAATGAACCGTAGGATAAGTGCCATTAGAGATAGAGGAAATTATGATTTATGATCCCACTCCTTGTTAAATCGTCCAGTGGCAGCAAAAGACTTTACCAGTAGAAGACTCGTCTATATGCTGACAATGGGTTAAAATAGTAGAAACTAGCAAACCCAGAATGATAGTAACGTTACAGAAATCCAGTGAAGGGAATCACCGACCCCTTCAGGCCACCACTATTCTCAGTGCAGTCGATCAGAACACAGAGCTAAGATGAAGAACCATGCCCCTCATCCCAAAAGGAGAGATAAAAGGACTGAATCCACGAAAGAATTTTGCAAATAATGGAAAATTTAGTGTGGAATGTCAATCATTTGCTGAAATAAAAGATGAGGAAAGGGAAAATAAAGTCATACCAGGTGGAAAGCAAAAGCAGGAGCAAGAAACATTAAGCATAGCAGAAAATAGCAAGAAAATCCGCGGCAATTGCTTGATTTGACCAATGAAAGAAAACAAAACTTGGAAGCAAGACTTGTAAAATGAAAGATTACAACGTTTTACCTGTGCAATTAGCAGATCAGAAAGATGAAGAGGAAGAGGAAGGAGAGAGGAGCGATTGAGTGAGCACGCACAGAGACTAGCTGGGAGAGGGAGAGAGAGGAGAGACAGAGCTAAGGACCCTCCATTTGGCACAAAGTAACAAAAGCTTATTTGCTGTCCGATGTGAAGCTCAATGCATTAAAATAAGGGCTTTAATAAAAAAGAAAGTGTCTTGAAAAAAAATACGTCTCCCTTTATTTTGTTCTCCTTTTTATTTTTTAATTACGGTATCTCCCGCAAATTTTGTATCCAATTAGAAATGAACCACATTTTATTCCCTTTACTTATTTATGTTTTACGCTGCGCATTAACAAGAGATATTTTTATTTTTTTTAAGTAAAAAATGGGGCAGATCGCCCCAGGACGAGAGATATTTTCTTATGTGTGTATAAATTTTGAGAAATAAATAATCCTACTTTTTTATAGACACAAAAATAATTATATTTAACTCGCTGTCCAATACTAAGTGCAAATGTACGTATTCATGTTGCAAGTGATTGAATACATGGATATAAGGTTCATTTGGGATCATGATCTTAAACCTAACTTTTGTGGCAACAATTATGTTTTATTTAAACACTCACATTTTTTAAAATCTAAGTTTTGTAACAAAATTAGGTTTGAAACATAGGGTTTAGAAAAGTTATTTTCTTATCAAATCACACTCTTACTTATAACAAATTTTCTCTTTCCTTTTTTTATTTACTTTTTATCTCGAACTATGTAAAAGACAATGTGCTTATTTGGTACAGCTTATAAAAGCCAAATGTATGTTCAAAAGTTTTTTTCCATAAAACAAGATAATCTCCTTTACATATCTAACTCGACTTGTGAAAATGTATTTTTCTACTGCGTTTCCAAACAGGTACAATAACTTTTCAAACACAATTACCTTTTAAACGCTAGATTTTACCTCGGAGTCCATAAAAGTCATTCTCCCAAAATCTACGTTCTTAAATCTAGGTTTTACCTCACATTTTATAAAAGATATTCTCAAAGCAGATTTTAAATTAGGTCTCAATCTTATAAATAAGACTATGTATTTCTCCGTTTATTTGTGTGAGACGGGAGAGAAATGTGATGTAATTATATATATAAATATATCGGTGTTTGGGATAAAAAGTGTGTGTCGATATATTAATGATGATATGTATAATGTAAATCGAGAATTATTCCGTTGCTTTAATTTTAATAATAATAATCCGCCGAACAATAGAGGGGACCCGCACCAAAGTCTGATCCAACGGTTTATGAATAACGCCGCACATGCGTTCTTTTAATGCATACACAATGCATAATGCAATGGAGCAGAGGGCTTTCGATCCTTATGGCCATATTGCCTGCAACGGAGAAACCCCATAAATGTCCTTCTCAAAAGTTATGAAAGCCTTCTTTTATTTAGAAAAGAAAATAAAAGGCCTGTTTAAATTAGCGTGGGAGTTACTTTTCTAACATGAATAATCATCTACAAGATAAACACGTAAAATGAGTTATTTCTTAACTTACATTAATATAAAAAAGGTCTTTATTTTTCATTAACCAGTGTATTTTTTTCCCTTATTCGATAGAACCGTATTGAGGAGCAGTGAAGAATCTTGTGTCAATAAATGGTGTATGGTAAATGCAAAAGTGATTATAATAATATGCTATTCCTCCATCATCACTTCCACGGAACCCTGACCGTTTCTATATTCCTATATACCCGACAAGAGTGCGTTTAATTAATTGAGTTGGAGAATCGATTATATATTTATCTATACAGCGCATATTAGTGAGTGATCAGATTAGAAAAAAGAGCGGCGCCACAATGCAGTATCTATTTAATCCCTTTTTATTTGTTCTAATTATTCCCTCTCTATATAAATATATATATATATATAGACACCATGCATTCTTTTACCACCGTACCAACTCTATCACCCCCCTCGATCGGTGACTGTTTCATGCATAACATGATGAGATGGTTAGAAGTGGAGATGATGGGCGTGGATTTGTGTGTGTATATAGCATGCATAGCACTCGTTCTTTGTTAGGCGGTTGGGAAAATAGATCTGAAATGACCGTGTTGCCCTAGCTGGGCTAGATTTTTCACTCCCGGTAAAACATGCCTACTGAGAGTAGTGTCATCATCCGCTACCGCCTGCATAATCCATTTTATTCTATATATGTATGTATGTAATGTTTACTTACATATATGCTTTATTATTTAAGAAATTTAGTCTCAAATCCCAAAAAATAAATTTATTTACGAAAAGGTGCCATTGATTAAAATATTTATTCCGAGGTTTCAAGCGTTGAAGTTGACAACATGGGGCTCTTATATCAACAACATCATGTATTGGTGTTGACAACATCATGTGCGATGGTGATGACAACACCATGTGCTGATAATGACAACACTATACGATAGTGTTGACAACACTATGCGTTGATGTTGACATCATGAGGTTCTGATAAAAAGGTGTCATGAGACCTCGGAATAAATATTTTAATCCATAGGACCTTTTCATAAATAAATTTTTTATTTGGGACTTCACACTAAATTTTCCTTGTTATTTTGTTTGTGATCAGCCTTAATTATAGTGTGTGTGGCTTTTTTATACGTTCTGGCGAGAGAGAAGAACAAAGCGAGTGAGGTTAGAGAGAGAGAGGGACATGGTAATTATTATGAGGGGGAAGGGAAAATGCAGCATGCATGCTTGGGCATATAACTGAAAACATCACGATAATTTCAACCACTACACTCATTACCGCCCCCTTTTATCTCCGGTATTATAAACACGCCCCCTTATCTAATTCCCCAAATGCCCCCCACACCTTCACATGCATGGATCCCACACGTTATCAGACCTCCCATAATCATTTTGCCCCTCCCGCCGGGGAAACCCATGAACGACGCAGCTCCGATCACCATCTTTGTTCTTGATCCTCTGAGTAACGCGCAGTGGCAAAGGTGATAATAATAGTTGTGCTTAAAAATCCGTTAGGAAAAAGAATTTCAGGAATTTCAATATAATTTTATAGATTTCGAGAAACAGTTTTTTCATACATGCACAATGAATGACCCATCCAAATTGAGAGTGCATAAGAAAAAAATCATGATAGGCTTGTTTGAAACAACGTTTACAAAAGTCAAACGCACGTTCAACAATGTTTTTCTGTAAAATAAGATAATTTCATCCACATACTTACCTCAACTTATTTAAAAGTATTTTTTCACTGCGTTCTCTAACGGACCCGTGTAACATACTTTTTAAGGTGATTTATATATAAAAGGAATTATAAGTGATATTTTATAATGTTATATTAAGAATGAAAGAGGGATGGAGGAGGGAACCTGGGGGGTGGGTGCAGAGAAAGGCAGGAGAGATGATGCAATGGTTGGGGGGCAAGAAAGCGGCTTTTATTTTTGACTTGCCGGCCCCACAACGCCACACTTCACATCCTTCGCTCACCCTCCCCACATGCCCTCCTTCCCGCGTGACTCTCACCGCTCAATCATCTCCCTGCCCACCGCATCATCTGTCCCTTTCTTGTGTGAATGTGTGATGCACGCGTGTGCATGGCTTCCCTGCTACTCCACATTTCACCATATATTTTCTTTTTCTCCACATACCATTCATTCAATTAAACGTGTACATTTTCTTCGGGAGGGTGGAAAAACCATCCATTCAAAATTTAACTGCAAGATGTTACATTTTACACATAATCTTTATGTCATGTACAGTTGAAAATTGAGCTTCCACGTATACAATTTAACATATCTCAATCATTGCATCGTTAAGGTTGTCAATATAGTTTCCCTCTTCTTTATCCGGTTAAAATTGTACAATTTAACTTTTTAAGGTGACTTACTATCTACAATTTAATTCTCTGATCGGGGATCCATCAATTTTCCCTCTTCTTTATACGGTTAAAATTGTACCTCCCTTATAGTTTCTATCACAACTGTTCGAGCAATACTTAAGTAAGCCATACTTATTGTTTTCGCCACTGAGGTTTCAAATATTATGACGATAGTTGAAGGGTAAATATTTGGACTTCCTCATCCTCCTGGCTTGTGTGTGTGTCTTTCTCAACAGTACGAACTTTTTTGTCATCCTCTATTCCTCCCACGGAGATCACACACTGATCCTGTGCATGGGATTGAACATGCACCTTACCTTAATACGGAAATGTCGAAAGTATTTGGTAGATTTATTATGATATCCCAAAAAACGAAGTTATTTATGAAAATATTTCAAAAGGTTGTCAATGACAAGTCGAGGAGTCAAGGAGCACCATTGACAAGTGGAACAGCTGCCATTGATAACTCTTTGAACCTTTTTTTAAATAACTTTCTTCTTTTGGACCTTACAATAAATATAGTAAAGTATTTTAAATACACTTTTATGCAAGCAAAGATAAAAATCTTCTAATATATTTATCTATAACTCATAAAACAACTTAGAACACCGGTTTGAGTGGCAAGGATTCTCGTGAATAGGTGCATGGATTTGATCCCTCCCTCTCGTCAGTGTTTTACAGTGTAGGAAGGATGGACATGTGATTTGCTTCGGGACCCCTCAGTATTTTGGGGTGAACAATATATTGTTTGAGAACGCGATAGATAAATATTTTTATATAAGTTGAGATAAATATATGAATAAGATTATCTCGTTTTACCGAAAAACACCGTTGAATGTGCTTTTAGCTTTTTTAAACGCTCCAATAAATAAGGTCATTATTGATATTTTTTATTGGCTTGCGCTTTACCGCTTTGTTCTCACGGGACATTACTTGTATGTGAAAAGTTTGTCCCTAAGCATAAGCCATTTGTAGGTAATTAATAATTTTTTTTCCAATCTAACCCCATCTAATTTATACTGGAGAGAGAGGTGAGCGTGATTGGTGAGTGTGCAAATAGATAAAAATTTTAGTAATTAAGGGTAGATGCAACAAGTTTTATGAACCTAACGCATTCCTTAATTAGTATGCGATAGTGAAGTACGAATATAATTACGTAATGTGTATCAGTTTTATGCTTTATTTAAACTATTAAAATAACACCTCCGCCTGACCAATTTGTATTCTTTCTCTTATAAGAAATTATATATTTACGTGTAGAATCATCCCAGCGGTAAAATTTATTATTTCGCCATCTATATATTGTTACATTGAGCGTGGTGAAATTTGGTTGTTGCAAGTTATGAATTGACCTGAAATATATGTTTAATGTATTTATAAATGATAGTCCGTTGGGAGAACGGACACAGATTCCAAGACAAATATGTGAGAGGAATTTTATCTCGATAAGTGCAGAAATGACATTTGGGGTTTGTAACGAGCTATCCAAACACAACACATATCAAGCTTCATAAAATTTATTATTTGAGCTTGTTTGGTTTCAATTTTTAAAATTTAGATTTGGTTCAAGTGATCACATTTTTTGAAAAAGCTATTTTAAATACAAAATATTTGTTTAAAATCTATATTTTGAAAAAGTTATTTTCTTGTCAAATTATACACTCTATTCTAATAAATTTTATCTTTTTTCTTTCTTACATACTTTTTACCTTGGAATACGTAAAAATCAAAACCTCATAAACACACAATCATCCTTTTAAAATATAGAGTTGACTTCAAAAATATCAAAAATTTAAATTTTATTTTAAAATCAGTAAAAATTATTTTCAGAATGATTTTTTTAAATGAGGCTTGTTTTTCCTTATTTTTTTCAACGGTGGAGTTCTGGAAGCATGATTAATGGGCACCTTTACACGCTTTGCTGTTTGTTGGGGGGGAATCATCTGAATTCACTGTTGAGCATGTTAAATGCGATCATCCTGCTTTCTGGGCCGTTGGATCTTCAACATCCTCATCATCTCGTCGCCCTTCTATGTGACGCCACGCGCACGCCATCCATATCCTCACGCCCGCCTTTGGATCACCATGATGAATCAGCCACCCTATCCGTTTTTTTAGCGTCCTTTTTTACAGATGTAAAAAAATAAAACTGAAAAAACGTATGGATTATTATGTGCTTCGAATTGTTGAGAGATAGGCTGTGTGATAGAACATGTATGGAGGAAAGGCTCGTATTCTTCTGATTGGATAATGCTGGATTTTGATGGCTGTACCGTTAAAAGGCAGTGACGGAGCTATGTTGCTTTCAGGGTGTGCAAATGTTCCCATTGAAATTTTTACGCTATATGTAAATTACTATTAAATTTTTATTATATACCCATTGATATTTGAGATTTAAACCCACTTAAATTATCTATGCTAGCAAACTTATTATCATTTGTTTGAAAATAAAAAAGTTGCCCCACTACTCTAAGATCCTGGCTTCGCCGCTGGTTAAGGGCCGTTTGATAATGCAGTAGATAAGTACTTTTACCATTCACGAAGTAAATATATGAATCTTATTTTACATAAAAAATACTGTTGAATATACGTTTGACTTTCCTAAACACGTTGCCAAACAAATAGAAGATCTTGTTAAGGAATAAAAAAAAATCATTTAACGATGGAAAAATTTATCGTTAAATGGCTATTTTCTATCAGAAAATTTTCATTTAGCGACGAGAAATATTAGCGACCTTCATTTTAATGATAAAAATAGACATTTAACGACAGATTTTCTGTCGCTAAATGGTATTTTTTTAATAATTAGATGTTATCAGGGATTGAAGCTGTGGCCTCTTGACAAAAATGTTTAGTTGTGGCTCTATTATTTCCTTACACAATTGCTCTGATTATGAGTATTAGGGAATGTTTTTGAGCTTATAGTATCATATAAATTGCAGAAATGTAAGAGTTTTAACCGACTGGGCATTGTTCTTTTTACAAAAAAATCACTTCTATCATAGTTTACACAAATATAAACTAAGAAGGAGTTACTTCTGCCACTTTACAAAGCTACAAAACGTATATCCTGAAAGACGTTGGGATATAATGCTCAATTCTCAGGCTTTTATTCCCTTTTAATTTTTTTTAACAAAACGTATACGCTATCGTAAATAATTTAAGAGGATCGAACAATTTTGGTTGGCCAAAAAAAAAAGACTGAGCAGTTTTGAATATTACTCCTCGTATGCCACTACAAGTATAATTATATCATTTGATGTTGGTCTCTACTCTACCTTAATCTCTCCATCAGCTCGATGGAGAATATTTAGCCGATCGTGGTTCTAATTCTGAATTTTTATTTTCATTATCAATGTGGACTTCAAAAATAGGTTTAGACTACACACACAGACAGCTAATTAAAAGTATTAGTTTGCCATTATATTTTTCGCCTTTCATTTGATGTTTGTCGTCTCTGCTTTATCATCCCATTGGCTCGAGGATAATGATAATGTTTCTCTTTTCATAATAAAAATAATTACATGTAATTGAGATAGTGGCTCGTGACCCAACCAAAAAGGTTTTGCAAATAGTTCCTTAACCGCAACTTTAGGATTGATTTAAAAACTTTGATTGTAAGCTGTTCTTTTGATATCAATGGGAGCTTGGTAGAGTTGGAAAGGGCTACTATCAGCATTTCTCAGGACGAGGGTTCGAACTCTGAGGAGTGACAGCCGCGATAATTTATGCAACATCAAAGAGGTTGTCCCATTGGTACCTCATTACCACCATCAGGTCTCCTCACGGGGGTTCGAATTAGTTTGGGGTGGACAATAAACCCAGGATACCGGATGATTTATACAAAAGAAAAAAAGTTGTTCCTTTGGTGATTACTCAATTAAGACACCCAACTAGAAAGCAAATAATTAAACTCATTTTAAAAAAACCAGTGAGCGATAGAAATAGAAATTCCAACATATAGAGTGATTATATTGTTCTTACCAATAAAGATTGGCAAAATGATGTAAAATTAAAACACATTGTCACACCTCTAAAACTTAATACATTAGCCATTTTTTAAAAAAAAGGACGTGCTGAATAAATCAATCATTCGGAGCATCGAAAGAGCAAACATAATGCACTCCATATCTATACATTATGTCCCCGTTTTGGAACGCGATGGAAGAATATTTTTACGTAAGTCAAGATAAATATGTGGAGGAGATTATCTCGTTTTGCGAAAAAACAATGTTAAACGTACGTTTGACTTTTCCAAACGTTATCACAAACAAACCCTATAATTATAACAACATGAAATAATTGAATGGCAAAAACAAACAACATGAAATAATTGGTGACAAAATGATTCAAGGCCAAACATCCAGATTACCATGAGAGAGAACATTCTGCAAAGTGACTAGTAACAATGAAAGATGTTATTCAAAGACTATATTTACCAGACAAATTATATATCATTCTATATAATTGAATCTACACGTTTAGCGTAAAATATGGGTTTCCACAGCGGACACATTGATTATGCGCGTTGGCGATACAAAAATTTTGCATGATTAATAATAATAAGGAAGAGAATTGTGTGAGAAAGTGAAAATGATAGCGTTCAAAAAACTCAGATAGGACCAACGGTTTAACCGAAGAACAAGCCATTGGCCTGGTTGGGTCGCCCATCAAAATGGGGTGAACCGGCCTAGACCGGTGTGAATGGAAGTAAGTGGTTATTAGGGTTGTGTTTGTCTCGTGATGAGTTTGAGTTCTCATTAATTTAAAAGAAAAATAACAAAAACTGCTATTTT
>JANTPZ010007976.1:0-12799 GCA_025593235.1 Vachellia pachyceras | reverse complement strand
GGGCTGGCTTTTGCCAGCCCGCAGCCCGCCATTTTTGGCGGGCTGACGGGTTGGGCCCGCGGGCCCAACCCGTATTACCGGTACTACTTATTGGTGAAATTTTGAAACGATAACATCACACACACATATATTATCAGTATAATCTGAAGGATTTCGGGCGTACATGGAGATGTCAAATTACGAATCTGCAGATACCCACGCGGAATTCGGATCACAATGGTGATCCAAACACAAGACACAACAAAAGCACCGAAGGCAAGAGGAGATGAGATGAGAGAATTCTCTAAAAGAGAAAAGGGAAGGGAGAAAACTTGTTTTCTCTGTGTGTTATGTCTGCCGCTTTTGGGGAGCTACATTTCCCTTCTTGTAACTTCCCACTAGGGTTTAGGTTTACGCATTTGACCTAGCCCATGGACTTGGGCCCAATCCATCAAGGGCGGCCCATATTCCAACATCTCCTACTCACACTTGGTGGATTACGAGACATAGGTCTCATCCTTCTCTCTTCTTCCTTTCATACTAGGTGTTTTGCCGTGACCGCATGGGCATGACGTCTTTTAAGTGTTTGTACTAGAAATCCCTTTCACAGAACCAGCACAAGACAATCTTTCTTCATGTAACTTGAATCTGGTTATTATGCCTCATATGTCCTAGATTTAACCAAAATACACATTCACTTTGACGAATCTAATCCCTCCCAAGTCAACATAAAACTTAGATTGTCTTTCTCGTATGTGTGGTGTCCACACTTATGAAATCTCTAAGTTGATATCATAAGGGACATGTCACAGACACCAGCATAATTGTGTATTTATCAATTAATCTTTCTTTCGTCCATATATCATTTTGATATACATCAACTGCTTTCATAACATAGTACCTTGTATCGCATCTATCATGATAGTAGGATGTACGTTAAGGTAGCAGTCATTGAAGTATACCTCCATGACAATGTCAAAGTCAAAGGACATAAGTAGAAATATTAATTTCTTAGGACTCACACAGCAATGAAGTAGGGATCCATTCACTTGCTTCCCTTTTGCGGTTCTATAACACATGTGGTATGAATCACATGCTACTGTGTTTCTCTTATACTATAAGAGTGTACGTCATTTTGATATTTTCTATCAATACCGTACAGACTATTAGTCTAGATATTCCTAACATCTAAACCCAAATTCTTCCTTCTCTCATATCTCAGATGACGTCAGTATTGAAGAATTTGTTGTCTGGTAACAGGCATCATGGGAGCGGGTCCCCATGATTCGATCCATGTTTTATATGTACATATATTGGATCTCATCTCGACATGCTACACAGTTGCCGAGGCGACATAATTTGTATTTCTTCTCTACCATATCAGCATTCCTGCTGCCTTATTGGTGAATAAAATGTCTCATCTTTGCATACTCCTCATGAGTATCAAAGGCGGTAGCTCGTGTGAGAGAGCCTACCTCATCTGCCTGTACGACATACTAGACATTGTATACTTGTACATAAATCAATGATGAATAATTGTACACTTCAATTATAAATTCAATACATAGTGTCTGTAACATTATATTTTGCACATACCAATAGCCTTTACATGTTTCTCAAAAACTTTTCTAGCTATTGGTTTAGTCAGGGGATCTGCGACCATACTCTTGGTCGATATGTGTTGTACATTAATCACTTTCTGTGCTACATAATCTCTCACGAAATTATACTTAATATCAATATGCTTTGTCTTGCTATGATATCTTGGGTCTTTCGTGTAGGCTATAGCTGCAGTGTTATCGCAGTATATCAACACAGGATTTGTACTTTCATTCTCAAATCCAAGGTGTTCGATGAATCTTTTCAGCCATATAGCCTCCTGCACTACCGCAGTGCAGGCCACAAACTCAGTTTCCATAGAATGTAAGGCTATGCACGTCTGCTTCTTGCTGCTCCAGCTTATGGCGCCATTATTTAGCAAGAAAGTGTAACATGAAGTTGACCTTCGTTCAACTTCGTCTTCGCCTACATCAGCATCAGAGTATCCAACGAGCCGTAGATCGCTTCCTTGATAAGTCAGTGCATAATCTGATGTGCCCTTTATGTATCACAGTATCTTTTTTACAGCTTTCCAATGTTGTTCTCCAAGATTTGATTGGAACCTGCTCACAAGTCTAACTGCGAAGCAAATATCTGGCCTTATACATATCATTGCATACATTAGACTTCCAACGGCATTAGCATAGGGAACTCTCTTCATTCTTTTCTTGGCTAACGCAGTCTTGGGACACATTTCAAGATTCAGGCTAACTCCAGTAGTTACAGGGGTGTCTAAGGGATTGCAGTCACTCATGTTGAAGCGCTCAAGAATTTTCTCAATGTAATTCTCCTGTGAAAGAGATAAAACTCTCTTTGAACGATCTCTTTGGATTTTAACTCCAAATATGTACTCTGCTTCTCCCATGTTTTTCATCTCAAAGTTCGACGATAGCCATTCCTTAACGGCTAAGATCGAAGTTAGGCTATTTCCGGCCAGCAGTATATCGTCTACATATAATGACAACATCACAAAGTTATCATCGAACCGCTTGATGTAGATGCAGTGGTCTTCTTCAATCATCTTAAAATCATATGAGGTTATCGCCTTATGAAACCTCAAATACCACTGTCTGAATGATTGTTTCAATCGATAAATGGACCTTCGGAGCTTACAAACTTTGCTCTCTGAATCTTTCCTTATGAAACCTATCGGTTGTTTCATATAGATTTCTTCATCCAGGTCTCCGTTTATAAATGCATTTTTCTCATCCATTTGATGTAACTCCAGATCTAAACTATTTACTATTGTCAGAATTAGCCTTATCGAATTAAAGCGTACAACAGGCGAGAAGGTGTCGTCATAATGTACCCCTTCGCTACTAGACGTGCCTTGTATTTATCAATTGATCCATCCGCTTTTCTTTTTATCTTGAGAACCCACTTGTTCCCAATGGTCTTATGACCTTTTGGCAGATCCACGAGTTCCCAGACATGATTCTTTCTCATTGAATCAATCTCTTCTTCCATTGCCTTACTCCATTCGTCCTTGGTAGGGGACATTAAGGCTTCATGTACAGAATGTGGCTCATCATCTTCATTCAATGTGACCATGAGTGCTTCCCCCTCTATTGGGAAGCGCTTCCTGGGTACGTACTTCATGACTCTGATCAATGTTTTGCTCGGGATCCTCATATGGATCCTCTTCTGGGTCCTCTTCAGGATCCTTCACAGGATCCCTTTCAGGATCCTCTTCAAAATTGTCCTGCGGATCCTTCTGAGGCTCTTCCTCAGGATCCTCCTCTGCTGGGTCTTCCTCAAAATCCTCTTTAACTTGTTGTTTAGGATTCTCATCAGGAATATTGTCATCCATGTATTCCAGATGCACTGATCCATAAGACAATGCTTCGTTGCTATCTGAGATTTCTTGCCTCATTTAATTTTCTGAAAAATGAATGAATTTAAAATTAATTATTTCAAAGAAATTCTCAAGAAATTTTGAGCTAAGCACTGATTTTGATCAAAAACAGATCCTGAATTGCTTGTGAAAGTAGGCAAATAGCATATCAAAATGAAGATTTCGAATTTTAGGATTTTTAAAAACAAACTGCGTTTCATTTGGAGGTTCCACGCGCTCTCACGCGCCCCGAGAGTATCAAATAATGAAAAATTCAAAAAATGGAACAATCCCACTCTTGGGCGTGGCGCGTGTCCCACACGCGCCTCCTTCTGGCTTCTGGATTGTCACACGGGCCGCCGTTTCACGTTCCATGCTCCGTCAGCTGTCGGATGGTGTGGGCCACACCTCCAGCTGACGCGTCACGTGGCCTCACGTGCCACGTGGCCCTCTCCCTATTATTTTTTATTTTTTTTATTTACTGGGCCCCTCTGGCCCAAAAAAAATTCCCTTTTTTTTGGGCTGGCCCTTTCTGGTCCAACCGAATTTTTTTTGACTGGGCCTCTCTGGCCCAACCAAAAAAAGGTTTTTTTTGCTGAATTGGGCCACTCTCTCTGGCCCAATCCATTTTTTTTAAATTCTGAAAAAAACAATTTCGAAATGGTCCAGGCCAGATTCGAACCCGCAACCCCACCATTGCGAAACGGTCGCCTGACCACGCGGGCTAGGCCACCTTTTTCGGATCAAACATTTGAAAAATGTATTTAAATAATTTAAAAATTACCATTTCCAGCTGTTGGGTTGCCTACTCGACCCGGTTTCGCGTCCCTTTCAGCCGCCGCCGTCAGTGTTCATCCCTGTAAATGATTTATTTATTTATTTCGGGGTTACTATTCACCCATCTCATCGATGTGTTTTTCGGCCATAACTTCGCCGTCCGACGTCCGTTTTTCACGTTCTAGGTGTCCATTTCATCGTTTCGACAAGATCTACACAATGGGAGCACTTTTGGAGCCTAATTATTTCTTCTTTTCTGAAAAAATGACGGAATTCATAACTCATTTTTCTTCCGTAACTCCGTCATCCGGTTTCCATTTTACGCGTTCTTGGTTTCCACGTTCTCGTCTTGAAGAGATCTACACTATAGACATGTTTTCTAAGCCTAAGGCCGAGAACCCAGATTTCGATCTCCGTTGTTGGGTTTCGTTTTTCCCGTTTCATTTTTCATTTTCATCGTTTCTGTTTAGAGGCATATGATTTCATACTAAATATACACTTAAATCACATATATGCTTGAAATCTGAACCGAAAAACAAAACGACATGCTATACAGGAAAGCATTAGACATGCATATATTTTAATGAAACATGCTTGTAGAAATTCATGAACAATGAGTAATTACCATAGAGCATGCATGCTAAGCAAAAGATCATAGTAATGGACATACATTAATCATATACTCAAATTTTCATGATTAAAATAACGATAATTTATATCTTTGCGGAAGAGAAATGCCTCAGGAACCTATAAGCTCTGATACCACTAAAGGATTTCAGGCATACCTGGAGATGCTGAATTACGAATCTGTAGATACCCACGCGGAATTCGGATCACAATGGTGGATCCAAACACAAGACACAGTAAAAGCACTGAAGGCAAGAGGAGAGGAGATGAGAGGATTCTCTGAAAGAGAAAAGGGAAGGGAGAAAACTTGTTTTCTCTGTGTGTTATGTTTGCCGCCTTTAGGGAGTCACATTTCCCTTCTTGTAACTTCCCACTAGGGTTTATGTTTACGCATTTGACCTAGCCCATGGACTTGGGTCCAATCCATCAAGGGTGGCCCATATTCCAACATAATCAATGGAGAAATGTACAGTATTGGGAAGTTGAAAGAAGGAAAATTAATCACTTGGTTGATTTGGCTTTCATTTTGTTTAAATTTCGTCTATGAACTTCAACTAGGTGCACTTATTTCACCTAACTTTATTCCAGATTTATTATTTTACACCTCTTTGTCCTCTCTCAATTTTCAGATGCTTTTTCCTGCATTTTACCTAACTTTATTCCAGATTTATTATTGTAAATTGCAACGGAAACTTATGAAGGAGCACTATTTGTAGGAAAGCATTATCTTTTTATTGAAAGCAATGTTATTTAAGGTACTATTGGAAACTAAATTTGGGTGATTTCACCAACAGTGATTAATATTGATTCATCATATTATGAGAGACCATATCATTTCTTTAGACTCAACCACGTTGGTGGTATGAAAGCATTTGAATTCTCAATGGAGATCTTAAGATTTGCAGGCCCACTCCAAAATATGTGGGCCTCATTATCGGTTTAGCCCATTTTGCATTATTCGGAAATGGATATCCAAAAAGATGAATGCTACAATTTTATTCTAACACACTCCACTCGGCTTAACGAAAGAACGATATATTTCAAAATTTATTCACGGTAAAAAAGTCATCAAATATTTACTATCATGTTTTATTGCAAAGGTTATATTTATTATAAAAATTTAGTACAAAATATTGCTGATAGTAAATATTATGAGAGTATTTTAATTTTCTTGGTAAATATACTTCTTGTTCTCAATGATATTTGAAAAAACATTTTATGTTTTATAAATTTTAAAATAGTGATTATTTTATATTATTCTTAATATATTTAATACCCAGTAGATCATACAGATAATAATGATAAGAGTTTTCTATCAAAGTAATATTATTCTAAATTTTCTATGCAAGAGATTGAACTATGTGGTACATCTTTTTTCCCTTCTTTGATACAGATTACGTATTTTATACTTTCATTAGGGGGGGTGTTTCCTAAAGAGAGAAAAACTATCATGTAATTTAAATTTAAATGTATGTACAAAAAGTATGAGAATAATTTTCTTTTCTCATTGTTAGTTGATATTGTCGGCTCCTATCATTAATATAAGATTTAATTTATAGTAAAGTATGAGGTATTATTTTAAAATTTGATTTTGATGTAATTGATATCGATGATTGTTCACCCCATATTCATATAACTTAATAGGCAAGTCAACCCTTTTAGATGGCAAATGAAACTCAAGAATAACAGTTATACTAATTAAATGTTGAAATCTTGAATTTGCCCAAATATAAAATCCTCCTTTGAGAATCACGGAATTTAAAAAAAAAAGTCTGAATTTAAAATGAAAAGCTACAAACTAAAACTTTCAAGAAAAATGGGTGTCCCGTGAAAAGCATATATATAATTTTCTTAATTTCTTCAATAAAAATGAGCTAACTCTTGTACTAGGGATCATAAGATAGTATATGATCTCACATTTCCGCTCACTGCTGATTATGATTTTATTTTTGGAAAAAATAAACAAATTATCCCCCTCTCCACCTTATTTTACTGCCCCATCTCTTTTCACTATTTCCACATTAACCTTCAAAGTACCTTATTGGGCACTTCAAAATATCTATTTGCATAATGAAACCAAATGTCTTAGAATCATTTTTTATTAATGGTTAAAATACATCTATTTTAAATTATTTTTTCATATACGTTTAACACTCAAATAATTTTTTTCACACGTAATTTGGTGTGAACCCAATAAAGAAAATCCTAAAAACCCACAACTAATATGAATATACGTATCCCAAGAACGCTAAACAAAGGTTAATGATCCACTTGAACCCTTAAACACGGAAGAACAAAGACTCTAAGTGTTGAAAGACGCCACAAAATTGATCAAACCTTGATAAGTCATTAGTTCAGTAAAGAACTCTAAAAAGAATCCTCTCTCAAGAAACAACTTGTACAATGCAAAGTTTATGATAATTTTCAATCTACTCTCCTTCAGAATGTGCATTAGAGTGTATTTATAACGGTTACATTCTGAAATTCAAAGAATAAAATGCAACCTAAAATCTAGGAAGATAAAATTCAAATTGCAAAATAACATCTATCCTAAAATCTAGGAAGAAGAATATTCAACAGAATATCTTCTAGCTAATTCTGAATTTCAAATTTAAAATTGATATCTATCATAAAATTTAGGGATAATGATATTCAAAAGAATATCTTCTATCTAATTTGAATTTCAAATTAGATAATTCATGATATATTGCATATAGTTAAAAAATAGTTGCGCCTACTAGAAAATACATTGTACTTGAGTCTTGAAACAAATTTCGGATGCTTTTAAGCAATAAGTTTTACAATACAAGACTTTTCAGCAATTTTTGCCTTTAAAAACTTTTATCTTGTACCTTTAACAATTGTTAATTACTACTTATAATTTAACGAAGGGCATGATTGAACAAATGCAAGGATATTCTTAATATAAAGGAAGTAATTAATAAACAAATGAAGGGATCAAAAGGGTCAAAGGAAAAAAAAAAACAGGAAAAGGTGAAAGATTAAAGAAGTTTTTGTTGAGAATAATTAGACAAAAAAGGTAAGAGAGGTTTGCCGAAAGTAGGCAAAAGAGACACAAATAATGGTTTCATACACACAATACACGATCGACTTGGAGGATAAGGCCTAAAGGTGTGCTACATCTTCACATGAGAGAGACCTCCCTTTTTTTTTTCCTAATATTCATTATCATCATCATCATTATTATTAAGTTTATATTTTTTTAAAAAAATTTAACGATATAAATTATCAAGTCATTTTCTTAAAAAATATATAATATTATGTTACCATGAAGTTTACTGGCAATTATTATGTTTTTTAATAGATCATCCGCTTAAGAGCTTAATAGTTTATTCATTAATATTCACAACAACTAATCAATATGGTATCGTTATAATTGTTTTGTGGTGGGTATTTTTATTTGGGACCTGATAAAGCCAGTATCTTCAAAGCGTGTACATTTGGAGGTGGTCAAAGCCAAAAGGCATACACACATAATTGTATACCAATGAGACCAACAAATCTGGCTCGCCTGATGAACTATCTAACTTAACTAAACTATGAAGCCAAACACATTAGGCTAAGACAAAACACAACTAAAGTTGCAGGAAAGTACGAAATAGCTAGAAAGGCCGAATCTCATTAATTAAAACCCTTTTGAATTGCTCAAATTTCGTTGTGATTTTGCTTATACACCCTCTTCCTCATCCTCTCCATCTCAATCTGTGTGTGTGTAACCAGACGAAAAGAAAAGAACAAAGAGTGAAATAGAAATATTGAATGAATAGAGGAAGAGTAATTAGTATGCTATTTGGGTGTTTTTATAAATGTATTGTATGCACCCGTGCATTGAATGAAATCTACAGAAATTTTCATATTTTATAGTGTTTTTATGTTATCGGTAGAATTCCACACCTCCATGGTTTAAAATATTGGAAACACATTTTTTCTGTAATTAAATCACTTAAAAAGTTATCAATTGCCATTGTTTATATTAATTGGTGATTCACATTGGATATCAATTCATGCTCACTTAATCCACATTCTTCAATCGGGTAAAGGCGAAAAAATAATTCAATTTATGATATATTAAATGATGTAACTGTCACTGTTTTACTTATATGAATTAGTTAAAGTGGCTCATATTATTGATGGGATGGAATATTCATATTTAATTAATTAAGTGATAAACTCTAATTAAGGGACGCAATGCCAAAACCAAATCGGTGCCAAATTTTCAGATACAAAGCCAGCCCCTTTCCAATCTCTTCATCTAACATCCAATGCAGCTCTTCTCCTCACACCTTAACAAATATAATTTTCCTCATTAGCCAACCATGTCCTTATCTAAATTCCCACTTTTTTTTAAAAAAAAACAAATGGTCCATCCGATCCACAATATAAGTTAGTTCTAGAGGAATGGTTTGGTTTCTTTTTCAATCGTACATTTTGATTGATGATTACATTTGGCTTATTGTATTTTTCTCTCTATTTTAAAACTTAACCCAATAATGGTAAAGTTGGAAAATGCTTCAATTTCTTGTAGATTTAATGAGTTAAATATAATTTTTTTTGTTTATGATGAATTAGTTCGAATGATTTATATTGTGGATTAGAGGGAGTAGATAGTTTTTATTTTAAGTATATTAATTATATACTGCTTCCGATCCTTTATATGATATTCAATTAACTTTTTATAGTGATAAATTGATATTTATAATTTTCTCCAAATTAAATTGCTTAACTTATAAAATAATATATAATCTAATAATACATATATGTATTTTAAAATATATATTATAATTAAATAATTTATATATCCTTTTTAATTTTAGCAAAAAAATTCAACTAATTTTTATATTAAAGAATTGGAAGATGTATTCTTTAATAAATGTGCCAGTTTAGGAAAGTAATGGAGAAATGCTTTTACAATTTACAAAGTAAATATATGAAAGAAATTATCTCGATTTACAAAAAATGCTATCGAACGTATGTTTAAGGAGCTCAAATGTTCTTTCGAAGATGCACACTCCTTGAACCTTTTGAGTAACGTGGGTCTTTGAACTGCTCAATACAGCTTATGAGTTGAGACCAATAAGCTACAAGACACTGCTTTCCTAATTCCCTACCATCAAACTGGTAGCTGCTAATTTAATTTAATTAACTAATTAAGTGTTATGGTTTAATTTTTTTTAATTTTGTGGCTATGCATTATTTTGACCGTGATATACATAGAATCCGTTTGGGTACCTGTTATGGGTCCAAAGCTTAACTTTTTGGGGTCAAAACTTATGGGAGGAATGCATTTGGAGCTAATAAAGAGCTTCTACGAAGAAGCTAATTTCGTGGAGTGAAGCCAAAATGAATTTTTAACACTGCAAATAATATGTTAAAAGAGTTTTCTATCCCTGGGTAATTTGAATGCATATTTTTAAAGGTGACATTCTTGGAAAACCCACAACAGATTATTACAAGCAACGGTTAATTTATTAATATTTACAAATTCATTAACTAATTTTGACATTAAAAATCGGATTTAATACAACTCAGAACGAGGACAATATATTAAAGTAATATGGTACGATTTCAATCAATTTGACCTTTTTTTTTTTTTTTTGTTGAACAAAAGTATATACATTTATCAGTAGTTGGCTGTGAACAATCAGTTCAAAATATTTCGTATTTGTTATGTAAGGAATTTTTTTTTTTGGGTTGATCCGACAATTGGTGATTCTATCATGTCCCCAACTCGGAAAAATATGATCAATGGGGGCTTGACTTGGGGTAAACCGATCTTAACCTATATAACTCGAGACAAAGTGACAATGAGTTGGGTAACACATATTTCTAAGAAAAATATAATTTTTTTTAATTTTAGTAAATTTAGACCACCTTCAATTAGATTTATTATTTTAATTTGTCATCCTATTGATAATTTTTAACTTTTATTTTTTGAATTACCATTAACTATTAGTAATTATGTTTTAGTATTTCATTATTTTGTAGCTTTTAAATGATTATATGTCAATATTGTATTTTATTATCCTTATAATCAAATAGTTGCAAGATATAATCATGTATTCAGTGTCATTTCTATTTAAATATTATGATATTAACTTATTCACTTTAAATATAAGTATTTTTATATAATTGTATTATTTTAATATAATCGGTGCTTTAACCCTTGATCCAGACCGTTACAGTATCCATCCAAGTTTTAATGCCTAGATTTTTTAAAGGAAAATTATTTCCACAACAAAGACAGCTCATTTTTCCAAAGAGAACTTAAATCCAATAAACTCACAATAACCTTTTCTTTTATAATTGAGACGGGAAGGCGTAATTGCTTGTAAATAATAAGAATTCCGACACACACACCCTTAATATATACATTTACGATTAATTTTTATCAATACTTAAAACGTGATTTTTATCCTCCTATTACTTTAATAATAAACAAATAAACTGAAAAACTGTCACTTTATTAAGGCCTAACACTGCGTTCAATTATTTATTATTGTCACAATCTGCGTCAGTTGATGATGATACCAGGGAGAGATTCCAAAATTATTTATCGATTAATTTTAGAGTATCGCATAAAAAATGATAAAAATAATTTTAATAATATATTTTGAGTAAAATAAATTTTGTGAAAAAATCATTTTAATAAAATAAAAATATTTGGATAGTTGTTATTGGAGTCACTTCTCCACATGCAAATGACCAAAAAGTTATGAGCTAGTGAATAATTACACAGAGAACAAATTTTAAGCTGTTTTTGTTTAAAATAATAAACGAATAATATATATTCATATGTAAGAACAATTTATTATTTATATTACTAATTAATACTTAATATTTATATATTTATAAAATCCATGATTAAATATATTTTACAAAATTAAAATATATGATTTTGATAAAAATATATTATTAAATAAATGAGAGAAGGAGGATAAGCGTATTTATGGTACATAAGTAATAATTGCATCAACAACAATCTATTGTCTCCCCAAAACTAAAAAATTTCCCGTACTCAAAACCATGGATTTTCCATGGAAATCTCTTTTTCCATTTCAACGATTGTTTGGGTATTTTTTTTAAACCATTGTTTCTCCTTCAAAAGTGCTTTTTTTTTTATGCCACCCAAACATATGAAACAAGATCAAACTCATCTCATATATTTACCTATAATTATTTAAAATAATCTAATCTAAATAATCATAAGTTGAAAAAACACGTACACGTAAATAGAAATATAACTCATTTCACATACTTTAAACGGGCACAATGCATATTAAATAGAAATGAAATTAAAAATTTATTATTTTTAAGGTAGAATTAATAAAATATATTTGCAATGATTTATAAATAATAAAGAACTTGAAAAAAAAGAATAAAAAACTAAATGTTTAGTTTTCAAACTTCAATGTTTGAAAATTAAAAGTGATGTGGGTCTTCTACAAATGTATTATTTGTTTGTATTAAAGAAAAAATTGGAAATTTACATAAAGGTCCGAAACAACATAATTAAACACAAAATACTACTAAAGATTCACAAAATTACGATAAATTATCAGGAGTAGCTGTTGAAGTTATCATTAACAACCTTACTAACCTTCATTAACAACTTCACCAGCTACTTCTAAGATCTTATGGTAATTTTATGAATTTTTAGAACCATTTTGTGGTTAATTTTGTTGTACACTTTTCTCAAATTTAAACTCGTACTTAGGTTGTGACAACAAACGGTCAACATGAACAGTGGGACGCGTCCAACATTGATCGGTTCTATAAATTCTACAGAAAGCCACCTTCTCCTCAGCACCTTCAACTCTTACCTCTACCCGCCATCCTTCCAGTCTTCTCCTTCTTCTTCTTCTCCTTCTGCTTCTTCCTTAACACATAATAATATAACACAAGCTTTCTGCAAACACTCAACAATGGCTTCCTCTGTTCTCATCACCGGTTTCCTTCCCCTAC
>JANTPZ010007975.1:0-18426 GCA_025593235.1 Vachellia pachyceras | reverse complement strand
GGAAGATGGTGAATGTCTTGTGGGAATTAAACCCTCTGAAATTTTGATGAAAGAAGATGCTTGGAAGCTTCATCTTCCCATTGCAATTTATCCATCCAGCACTTAGGACCTCCACTAAAGCATTGCAGATTTTTCAATGAACGCTCAGAATTAAATGGCAGCTTCTTCAACTTGTCGCAGCCTAACACTTGTATCTCCTTCAAACAAGGAAACTGTAATGGAATTCTACAAATGCCCTTTAAGTTGTTCAGATGTAGCAAAACAACATGGGTGAGACTGGAAAAAAGATTACTTTTCACCCTGTCAGTCTCAGCAGTCCCAACATCTTCACTTGCAACTTCCCCCAACGAAGAACAACTAACTAATTCGACAAATTCAAGGTTTGGAGCTTGTATAAGGCAATTCAAGTCACGTATATTTTGACAGCCACTGAGAATCAACTTGCAAAGGCTAATTATATGTTCATGTTCCCATATTGAGCTCCACTGAATACGCGCTTCATAGTCATTCATTTCTCTCTTACACTCAACTTGTAATTCTTCAAGATGCTCCCTTTTTTCCAACTGATGATAAAAAGTCGTTGTGTTGTAAGTTTACTCGAACAAGCAGCTCACTCATGCACCTTTTCAATTTTGAGGAGATCTGTATTTTTTGAAGACAGGATATGCTGCAGACACTAAATCGTTTATATTGGAGATGATCTAAGCCTTCTAGCTCATCCATTAACGCATCATCATTTGGAACTCTCCCACGTCTCATGCTAAAGGCTTGAAGAGATGACAAACTCTGGAAACTACTTCCTTGGGGAATTCAACATTAAGTCCGTCCAGCAACAAGAATCTCAGTTTCTTCAAATTCTTCAACTCCTCTGGCAATTTTTTTACACCAGTAAAGCATAGGCTCATGTGTTCTAGGTCTACCAAGTCCCCAATTGCTGATGGTACATCTCTTATTCCACGATTAGATGACAAGTCTAGTACTCTAATAATAGTTGGAAGGACAAATAGCTCAGTTGGGAAGACTTGTACGGAGTATCCCTAATAAGCATAACGATGAGATTAGGACAATGAGGCTTTTGTGACGAGTTTGTGATCATTCTACCACTGCCCCACAGTATAACATTTCTACCCCTTCCCACTTTTCATGATTGTAAAGGTCAAGACCATTAGTCTTAGAACAATCTCTCATGAAGAATCTCGTCTTCTTCTCATGATCACAAGCTACCCAGAGAGCCATGTCACTTATCACACCATGCATTTTAATTGCGTTCTCTTTCTCACCATTTTCCAATAAGCAAGCATACATCAGACTTGAAATTGTATCCTCCCCTTGCTTTCATGCCTCATGTATATTAAATTCAATCAGAAAACCTTCCGCTATCCAGAGGAGAATAAGCTCTTCTTTTAGAATGTTATAGTCCTCACGAAATAGAGCTCAATACAAAAAGAATGACTTGTGGACATCATTTGGCAATCTATTGTAACTAAATTCAAGCAAGTAATAGACATCTTCAACGATACCTTGAACCTTCGAGGGATAACTCATCAAAATTTCTATAGTACGCCTCCATTTAGTAGGTGTCACCTTATTAGCCATGGTGAGTCCAACGGTACAGAGAGCAAGTGGCAACCCTTGACACTCATCCACCACTTGTTTTGTGAGATCAGATATATAAGGGTTTTCAAGAGTTGTCTCCCCTACCTTCTCCTTAAACAACTCAAATGCTTTATCTGGCTTAAGACGCATCTTTGCGCACCCATTAGGCCGCATACCTCTTTTGACCGAGTGTTGAATATTATCTTGCATTCATGATTATTTGGGGAAGGAACCCCCAATTTCAACAAATCAATTCTTTTCCAAACATAATCTAATAACAGCACAAATTTCTTTCCATTTAAGATCCTGTATAACGAAAGAGCTCTGTCATCTACTGTCTCGTTAGTCCAAATATCATCTTGGACACATGTAATTTCTTCCTATTGGCATCTTGAATTTTTCCTGGATCTACATCTTTAGAAGCCACAACCCAGATGACTACATGGTTTGCTATTGTTGAGAGGAAATCATTGTTGAATTTCTTTAGCAGAATTGTTTTGCCTAACCCTCCCATTGCATACAGACCATTGATGCCCACCTGATTTTTCACAAAGCATGAACGTAGCTCCTCAAATATTGGCTCTATACCCACAGTTTTATCCAAGGGAAGTTTATCAAACCAATCACGAGCAAACTTTTCTGCTACAACATCGAAATTTCCGTCGGCTATAAGATCATTAACATCACTCAACTTCCGGGTGACCGCCTTCTGGAGCTTGTAGATAGCTCGACAGTTCTTGGGACAACGGCTTACGAAACACTTGTCTTGTATTTCTTCATCACCTTTCTGCAGAATGGCTTGGACCTCAATTTGTAGCACTCTACATAGGCCATCCAATCCCTTACCTCATTCAAAACCATCAGCTCCGGATTTGGATCGTGTCGTGCTGTCTCGACCTTCATCTTGACACCAAGGTCCCTGCTATTGAGTCGATATGAAGCTTTTCTCAAAGAGTTGAGACCGTCTCCTAGATGGCGTATTGAATCTGCCCGTTTGGAGCAGAAACCACACAAACAAGCAAGGATGTCAATAATTGGAGTAATAAAGTCGGCCATGGATTGGTTTGGATGCACTAAAGAATTAAGAGAAGAACCAAGGAGACTGAGAATGAGGGAAGATAAAAATGCAATGAAAATAATGTTTGAGGTTGACGAAGGGCCAGGACGTCCCTGGCACAACCGCCTGTGGAGTATAGTCGCAGGACCGAAACTCAAAGGAATTGATGGACATGTGGTTTATCGATACAACGCGCATAATCTTACCCGTCCTTGATTTAAACATTTTGGAGGAGCTACGCAAAAGTGTTTTTACGGAGAAATTGTGCCTGAGCGTTTAAGAAGTATGTTGGTACAAACAGAGAAAAAACCCATTTTATATACTTATTTTGTAAATCGTAAATTATAATGTAACTTCTTTCTGTAATTCAAACATCCCCATCATCAAGGTGTTTCATGTAAATCAAGAAATTAATGTGAAGTTTCATGAGATCTGAGGTATATTATTTGTAAAAATGAAGATACCAAATTGCCCTTCATTATGTGAATCTAATGGATATTGACTGCGGTGAACATAAAAATTTTTCAACGGCAAAAGTGTTCAGAGAGGGATCATCGTTAATTGATGAAAGTTAACCACCGCGAACTTTGTTTTGATGTGCAAAATGTAAAGTATAAAAATAAAAAATTTATACTATGGATGAATATAAATTTTGAACCATTTAAGATGCAATCTAAAAAAGCTTTTAACTTGTAGAAATCTATATTGATAATTGAAGTACTTCAATTGGCAATTTGACCATCAGCCTTTGATTGATAAGTAGTGACATGTTAGTGTATATGAAAAGGGGTGGAAATAAATTAGACAGTCTATCATAGGCCTGCAGCTTGATGTGTAAAAGCTTGGTTAAGCTAGACCTTTACCGATCCAAGCCACCTGAAAAGCCTATTTGCGTAAGCAGGTCAGTCTAGGCCGCTTGAGAGGCAGGTCAGCCTATTTTCAAAACTTCATTTATTCTGGATAAAAAATTAATGCTCCGACTTAAATTTAACAGCACTCTTATTACCAGTACTCTATATTAGGGATCTGGCTACCCTCACGAGTACATTGTTTCATGTTCTCTCCTGTCATCACAAGATAGGAGTTACATTACTTGAAACGCGCGCAGAGCATGCGTCCCAAGATATACTGGGCTTGTTATGCAAAATCCAAACGAATGTTTAATAGTATTTTTCGTAAAACGAGATAATTCCTTTCACATATTTACTTCACCTTACATAAAAGTACTTCTCTATCGTATTCCCAAACGGAAACATTGTTTGTTAGTCACTTGAAAATTTATAAAGAAGAGAATATTAGAGGTTCCTTTGATATCTTCTGCATACGTGGCCTCCTGGGACCAAGAACACAGTGAAATTGTTGTCATCTATTATGAATTTTATATCCTATAAATTTTTACTAATTATTTGTCTTTTTCCATAACTCATTGTAATAAAAGAAAGAAAAATAATTAAAGAAATTTATGAGACATGCGATCCTTAAAATATATTCATTAGATAAAGCATAAATAGCGTGACACTCTGAAAATTTATAAATATTTCTCATGACGAGGGTGTACTATGCCCTCATTATCAAACTCTTTCATTCGTTGTTCACTGCACCTTTGACCTAATGCTATTTTACTGTATGAAATTGTGACATTTTTAAGAGATTTAAGTGTTATATTTAAATTTTTATTGAATTTAACTGTACTTATTTCGGATGGAGGAAGATGTGTGAAAATAGAATTAAAATGGATAAAAAAGTCATATTTTTGTGAATTACTCTTTTTAATTGAATTTTGAAATACAAGATATTGCATTTTATCATTAAAATTCATCGCATGACACTTGGGAGACATTTAGAAATTAGATGCTGAAAAAGGGAAATTACATGTGAGACCACTAGATGACAAAAGGTGTACCGGAAAAGGCAGTGTTTTTAGCGTTTCGGACCCGCTCAAAGGCAGATTTGGAGGCGTGGAGAATGGCTTTTACTTAAATTCAGGTAAATATTAAAGTATATTTTAATTTTTTATGTTTACTTCAGGTTTCATTTTAGTCTTTTAAGTTTAAAAAGTATACTTTCAACCCTTAAACTTAACACCGTTAGTTTCTCTTAACAGAAATTGCTGATTCATCAAACTTAAAACTGTTATTTTAAATATTTTTTATTTTACATGATTTAAAATATCAAATTTATTATATTATTAAATTAAAATTAAAATGTGAATATGCTTTGTCAACGTTTTATTACACAATCATCAATTAAATTTGATAAGTCAATAATTTCCGTTAAAAAAAACTAACAGCGTTAAGTTTAAGGGACTGAAAATGCACATTTTAAACTTAAAGGACTAAAAGAAAATCTGACGCAAACATAAAAGACTAAAGTATAATTTAGCCGGAGGTAAATATGTAGAAGAGATTATTTCATTTTATGGAAAACACGGATTTTTTATTTTTATTTTTTTTAAATGTGAAGAAACAAAAAATCTGCGTTTTTGGGCCGCAGAAACAGTGGGGAGTTCTCCATGATATAAAAGAAGGGGAGCGCCTAAACAGTGGGGAGAGGGTGAAAAAACGTAGAGAAACGGAGAAGCTAGCCGAACAACCAGAGATCCACCCTCTTCCTTTGCCTCATCGTCTCCATCGTTCTCACTTGCCTTCACCATTACCTTTTCCTTCTTGTCCTACCGCCAGCTGAGTTCGACAGAAAAGAGACAGGAAGGAGAGCACCAAACACGACCTCAACGACCCAACCTCTCGATCAACATATGATCATCGTCTCCGTCGCTTCCTTCAATTCAACTCCGTTTGGTAAACCCGTTGGCACAACGGGTGCGCTTACCGAGACACTTTTTCTCTCACATAAACTACCTCGAAATCTGTGTCCGTTTTTCCAACGGGCTATCCAAACGGAGCCTGTTGGAGATGATTTTGTGATTATGTGTGGCCGAACTGATTGTTTCTTGGAGATGGCTCATTGCTTGAGTTGATCAGAGGAGTTATTTCGATTTTTTCCATTTTTATTAATTATTTTGAATTCCTAATTTCAAAATTGATAGTACTTAAATTCATTGTGATTAAACATAATTGTGGTGGTGTTAGATTGTTATTGCTTGTTTGATTTTTATGTATATACTTACCCAATTGATTAGATGAATTTATATTTGCCTCAGTGTTCATTGATTTATATAATTTAATTTAACAATTTGTATGTTGCGATAGTGTATTTATATGAAGGACACATGTACATCAATTTAATTCAATTCACATATTAAGTGGTATTTTGATAATACTTTTAAACAATGTTATAAATACGATAGTATGATAAGCTATTGATTAAAAATATTATACTCAATATGATTGTTTGGAGTTTTCTATTTGACTTAATAATTTTAAAATTCCTTTTTATTTTAATTGAATAAGGATAGTCCTTTACTCATTTTCAGAAACATCTTTTATATTATATATTTCAACCCAATTGCTCCTATTCATTCTAATTTAATAAAAAAAATCAAAAATAGTAGTTTAGGATTTAATTTTCTTACATTCAATTAGTTTTAATTAAGAAAACCGATTTTTCGAACCAACCCCATATTTTATTGTATTTTAAACTCTTATTTTACTTATAGAAGTTAAATTAAAAATTCTTGATAAAAGAATGATTTGAGTATCACATTGTACTATAATTATTGATATGAAATATTTTGCATTTGACCATAAGGCGTAAATACACGGTAAAATCATATTTGCATTTGCTTTGCTCTCTCACATATGATTCCCCCTTCATTGCTCGCCCACACTAATATTTAATATAAAAGGAAGTCAAGCAAACTAATATTTAATACATTAATTTAGTTTTGTGAAACCTTGGTCCCAAATACTAATTAATTTAGGCTAAAACATACAAATGATCCTTTAAGCATACATCGATTTATTTAACTTTTATCATTTGGTATCCGGTGTTTTTTCTGGATTCTATTATCAAGTGTCTAAACAACCTACTAATTCGGATTGAACACTTATGGGATTTTTTAGGTTACAAGCTCTCTTAACAAATTTTAACATTGTTACATTAAAAGTTAAAATTCGACATCTTGTGTATGTTGGTTGAACGTCTTTGCCAATTTAACCAAACGCTTATTTAAATATATAATATACCTCAATTATACTATAAATATAAAGCTGTTATGATATATGTGTGTGTATTCAATATAATTGGTTTAAAATGTTTGAGAATAGACGGAGCATATATTTTAGCACGTATCAATATATCTATTACTCCCTCTCCACCAAGCCGCCTCACTCCTATCCGGCTCACATTGGCTTAACACTCAGATCACTGTTCACAAGGAGTTAACGGCTCGCATAAAAAAAACGGTATCGGGCTCTGTTCCAATCCTTTCGGCTTGAATCACGTGTCGTGCGGCTGCATTTCTTAACTCTGTTATTGCAGCTCTAGCCTATAAAGGTGCCTTTCTAATCCCGCTCGCATGCTACCCCCTCCATTCTTTGGTGCGTTTTCGTATTCGTGATCACCTTGTTGCGATGGCTGCATATCTTAACTTTGTGAGTGCAGCTTTGTTCATCTGTTTGGTTTACATAATATACGCATACACCATTGTTTATCTATTTTGTGATCACTAAATATTTTGTTTTGTTCCATCATTGTAGCTCATATGGAGTGGCTCGCATGCTACCACCTCCATTCTCTGGTGCGTTTTTGTATTCGTGATCACCGTGCTGCGATGGTGAATACGTGAGTAAGGAAGTTCATCTGTTTGGTTTGCATAATATACGCTACATCATTGTTTATCTAAGTTTTTTATCACTACATATTTTGTTTTGTTCCATCATTGTAGCTCATATGGAGTAGCGATCCGATGTAATATGCGTTGCTTGGTTAATGTCAAATCTGGCTGCAAATGTAAGATGGTGTACGTACTTTAAGCCAACTGCTTCGTCTGTAAAATGCATGTTTACTTCATTTGTAAAAGTTGAACCATTCTATAACTTGTATTCAGATTTTGTCAAACTTTGTAATATCTGTTTGTCCTTCTATTACAATAAACTTTCATCTTAATATGTAAATGACATTTATCTTCTTTCATGTGCGACAACAATGGGCATGAAGGTGATGAATGATGGAATAGACATGGAGACAGGCAGAGAGGGCGTTCGCATTCGAGGGAAAACATAGAACATGTATAAGAACTAAAATAACTTAATCAGATTCTTGTGAGGAAATGAAGCATCAGCAAAGTTTAAGATAGCTAAAGTTTCCCTCTTTAATTTTACCTTTCAAGTGAGACAACAATGGGCATGAAGGTGATGAATGATGGAATAATCAGGAAAAAAATTTTAATCACATGTGATCCTATAAAGTTAACAGACTCTTGTGAGGAAATCATAGAACATGTATAAGAACTAAAATAACTTGTAATCAGACTCTTGTGAGGAAATCAAGCATCAGCAAAGTTTCCATAGCTAAAGTTTATTGACTCCTTCAACTACATGTGCTGCTACCAAGTTTCAATATATCCTGTCAAACCTTAATTACAATAACCATCAAATGCTGAATAATTTTAGCCATAAGCAAAGTTGCCCTCTTTAATTTTACCTATCAAGTTAACAGACTCTTGTGAGGAAATCAAGCATCAGCAAAGTTTCCATAGCTTAAGTTTATTGACTCCTACTACATGTGCTGCTACCAAGTTTCATATTTCCTGCTGTGAAGTTCTTCTACTCCCAAAGTGACCATTACAATCGAAGTATTGAACTCATCAGCATAATCAGTTTTACGAACGAAATCAGGCAAAGTTTCCCTGTTTTAAGTAGTTCATTTGTTTTTCTACAATATTAACGATTATCAAGCAAAGTTTCCCTGCATAATCAGTGTTCCTTTTTTCCCACGATTATAAAAACCTTAAATATTACAAACATGATGTCTGAATTGCAATATTATAGCAATCATGACCTAGAAGGTAAGAAATTGCTGAGATGATAACTAATTGCATATTTGGCTAATCATGTAAGAAAACAATATCTCAATCAACATTATGTTATTTCTTACACGAAAAAAAAAAATCTAGCCATCAGCAAACCATAATCAGTTTGATAAACGAAAACAAGCATCACATCTGATATGGTTCATAATTCCTGTCAAGCCTTAATTACAATAACCATCAAATGCTGAATAAATGTTCATTTTGTGTAATAACCATCTATGCATCGTATTTTTCAGAATGCCGTGCTTGAGAGGTTCCTTTTTTGACCTCTCCATTTTGCACCCTGTGTTTGTGTTTCTGAAACAGCCTTCAATATTATTCAGAAACCGGCTTCCTTAAACATATAAGGTTATAGGAATATGTGCACATGGAAAAGTCTGTAGTTTTCTTAAAAGCTGATCAATACCATATCCAAGTCTGCAGCCTGCTTTTCAATCAGATTCCTTAAAGATACAATGGTTAGCAAACCAGTACAGATGTTAAGAAATATTTCTCATTGCCAAACAACTAAAAGCAAAAAAACATCAAAAAGTGAATGATTAACGAGAAACCATGGTTTGGGCAGAAGCTGGATGGATCAACTTTTGAGAAGATATTATCTTAACAAAACCACCATTTTTTTAAATGTCAAGGTCAAAACTAAGACTTGAAGTCAATAATTAGGCTATTATTTATTTGTTCTTCTTTATCTACACTTATAAAAACAAGAAATATTACACTCCTATCCATTTGCTGGTTACCGGACACTGTGGGCGCTGTTCTTCACTCTAGATGTAAAGGTCATTCATAATATCAAAGTCTGCATCCTATTGCTTTGATATTAAAAATAATTCAGAAATACAACATCCTTTAAGATGTTTCAGCAATCATCTTCCATAAACATGTAAGGTTTTGAAATTTGTGCACATGAATAAATGTTCATTTTTGTAATAACCATCTATGCATCGTTTTTTTTCAGAATGCCGTGCACATGGAAAAGTCCACAGTTTTCTTAAAAGCTGTTCATTACCATATCCAAGTCTGCAGCCTGCTTTTCAATCAGATTCCTTAAAGATACAATGGTCAGCAAACTAGTACAGATGTCCGGCCTTTTCTGATTGCTTCTTTTGCTGTAAAATCGTAAAGAGGTATTGCAAAGTCTGATTCCTTCATTTTCTGTAAAACACCAAAGATCTGAAATTATTTCTTCTCCTAGCTTACGTGCTTCATATATATTATGATCAGATTCAGCCAAAAACCCTTCTGCTATCCATAGCAAAATAAGCTCTTCTTTCGGAATGTTACAGAGCCCAGGGAATAGAGCACAATAATACAAAAAACATGGTTTGTAGGCATCTGGTAATCTATCGTAACTAAATTCAAGCAAGCGATAGACATCTGCAACAATACCTTGGACTTTAGAGGGATAACTCTTCAAAATCTCTGTGCTGCGCCTCCATTCATTGGGAGTCACCTTGTTAGCCATGGCACGTCCGATAGTACAAAGAGCAAGTGGCAAGCCTTGGCATTCATCCACCACTTGCTTTGCAAGAGACAATATATGAGGATTTTCAAGAGTAGTTTCACCGACTTTCTCCTTGAACAACTCAAATGCTTTATCTGGTGTGAGGCAATTTACTCTTATGTGCCTCTGGGCATTCATTTGGCCGCATACCTCTTTCGACCGAGTTGTGAATATTATCTTGCATTCATGATTATATGGGGAAGGAACCCCCATTTTCAACAAATCAATTCTATCCCACACATCATGCAATAACAGCAAAAATTTCTTTTCATTTAAGATATTGTATAACAAATGAACTTTGTCATCCACCGTCTCGCTATTCCAAATATCATCTTGAACATCCAATTTCTTTCTAATGTCATCTTGAATTTTTTCTAGATCTGCATCTTTAGACGCCACAGCCCAGATAACTACGTCATTTGCTTTTGTTGAGAGGAAATCATTGTTGAATTTCTTAAGCAGATCAGAGTTGTTTTGCCTACCCCTCCCATTCCATACAGACCAATGATGCCCACATCATCGTTCTCAAAGCATGAACATAGCTCTTCAAATGATGTCTCTAAACCCACATTATAATCCATTGGAAACTTCTTGAATAGATCAACATAGAACCTTTCCGCTACAACTTGAAAATGCCCTTTGCTCATGAGATCATTAACGTTACTCAACATCTGCGTGACCTTTTTGCTAAGCTTGTACCTAGCTCGACAATTCTTGGGACAATGACCTCGAAAACACTTGGTTTGTATTTCTTCATCACCATCCCACAGAATGGCTTGGACTTGAAATTGTAGTCTGTCTACACTTGCTATCCAATCCCTTACCTCATTCAAAACCTTCAGCTTCCAAACTGGATTCCGCCGTACCGTTTCAACCTTCATCCGGACATCAAGATACATGCCATTGAGTTGGTTTGAAGCATTTCTCAAAGAGTTGATGCTGTTTTCTAGATGGCGTATTGAATCTGCCCATTTGTAGCCGTAACCACACAAACAAGTAAGGATATCAACTATTGGAGAAATAAAGTCGGCCATGGTTTGTTTTGGATGCACCAAAGAATGAAGGAGATACTCTCTTCCCCACTCCCAATCCTATCAATCTTTCTTCAAACAAGTGGGGATGATATCAACGATATCAAGTTTGAAGTTTCAACCATCTACTCTCTTCCTCACTCCCCAATCCCATCAAACGGTCCCTCGCCACATTCACGGCTGACTGCTCACATAATAGAATATGTAATATTCCCTCATAATATTCTTTTAGGTAACTATAGGATCGGACCCATCTTGTACTATATACATTGAATCCTCAGAGTAATAATCACGCTGCCACTGCCTTCAATATCTTCTGTTCAGATCTTGTCTCGGTGTTCGAGGGGAAATGGTGTCTTCCTCATCCTTTGGTGGGGCACGCTCCATCATTAGTAAAAGTTACTTTCTTTTCCACTCTTCCACTCAAACTTCAAGCATTATTAGCTACTTTAATTTTGTTTAATTATGTGCATGATGGGTGTCTCGTTCTCTATCTATATTTTGTTGCTGAAAACTATTTTTCAAAAACAAAAACAATTAATCTAGGTTGATTTGATATTTATAACCCAAAAGAATTTCCAAAAGTCAGTATAATGGTGATCTGTTTGAGGGGAGGAAGTAAAATGTCATCAAAAATACTATCACCACTAATCTTTGTTACATTGATAAAAAAAGTCAAAAACTCCTTTAACAGTGTTTTTCCATAAAACGAGATAATCTCCTTTACATATTTACCTCGTCTTACGTAAAAGTATTTCTTCATCACGTTTCCAAATGGACTCAATGATAAACTAATTTTAAGCCTAGCTAGTAGTAGTATTGGAGTGAAAAAGAACACATCAAGAAGAAATTAATCAAACTATATTTACACATACTCATGCTATTAAAAATGGGTTGAGAGACCAATAAAGATTGGTACAGGGGAATAGATTAATTCTTAAAAATATAATAAATCAATATTCAAATTTTATTAAAAGAGGTGCTATCGTTTAATATGCTTAGTAACCTTAAAAATTATTACTTGCAATAAAAACATTTGTATTTGAAAAGAGAAGTTGGCTGACATGTTTTTCTTCCTCTCCCTCCACTTTCGATCTGCGCACGCTACATGCTACGCCGCCGCAGATCCCAGGGACACGGTAGGCGGCGCCGCAAATCCTAGGCCTTGCAAGACAGTTGGATATTATGAGGCTCCACTTCATCATTCCTTGCCTGATCCAAGACAGTTGCAAGTCCTTATTCATCCTTTTAATTCATCCTGTCTGCTTCAGGCCCATTAGTCCTATCCATGTCCTCATATTCCATACGCCTTTCCTTACCGAAAATCCTAACTGCTGGTGTGAGAGATTTTTTCAAATCTATTCCACACAAATACGAGCATGTGTTTGTGTTTGCGTGGGAATCCCGTTTCTCCAACGGTACACGTAAGTCAAAATAAAACCATCTCGAAATTCATAAAAATCATCTCAAAATCTGTAAAACCATCTTGAAATTCGTAAAATACCTCAGATTTTGTGAACTTGTTTCTCTCGACGGAATTTCCAAACACACACCCATATCTTCCTCTTGTGGTTAAATAAGTGACCGAGTCTACCTTCAGAATTTTCCCAACAAGGCCCCCAAGTTTAGATAGGCTCCCTGAGTTAAAAAACTTGAGAGGTGGAACAGGGATACATATGTAAGCTGCTATTTTTCTGGTAGCATTCTGCATTCCATGGGTCAAAGTTCGGCCGCCACTTTTGTACTAAAACGTAATGATCTGCAAGTATCCATGGCCCCTTCAAAAATAATCATTATTTTTAAAAGAGGCGACAAAATAGCCATTATCAATATCCCTGATTTCAAATGGCTCTTTTGTCTTCCGCAATCGCTAAAGACCACATGCATTCCCCCATAGAGGAATATTCTTTCCAAGAGCCTTAAAGATCAAGGATTTGCTCCACAGTGCACACCATCTTTCATACTCTTCTCGGCTCACTTCCAAAGCAGGTACCGTGTTTTCCTCCTCTTCCTGGGTCACATCGTCTCTAGCTTCTGCTGGTTGCTGTTCGAACCAAAGAATTCTTGCAAACCATCCATATACCCTTGCCAAGCATGCTTAAAACACTGAACATCAATAATTTTCTCCAAGGGTTACCGGAGGGTCCCCTGTGTTTGAGATCGTTTGTTTCTGTTTATTGGTCCTGTCCCTGTCATCGCTGCTTCCGCCGCACTTTCACACATTTAGCCATTTTCATAACTTGAGCAGCGCTATTTATATTTGTTTTCTTAATCACTACAACACTTAAATCAAGGTGTTATCATTTAAGCCATTTATTAGCATGCAACGATATTGATAATATCTTAAATCATTTTCACAATTTTGATAATGCAATTACCAACTCTTTCTTTTACATTATTAAAGCCATTTAATACATTTGCAATAATATTAACAATACTTCCAGTTATTTTCTAAACTTATTATTGCAATTTACAACTTTTTTTATTGGAATTATTATTTAAGTTGTTCCTACACTTGTAATGATGTTGACAATATTTTTAGTCATTTTCACAATTTTGATAATGTTATTTATAATTGTTTTTATCACTTCAACGTAACATATTACCATAACGTCACACATTGTAAATAACTTCACTAAAGTTGTGAAAATAATTGAAGGTGTTGTAAGTTTCATTACTCAATATGTTGTGCATGCCTTCCACCTTTTGAAAACTCTTTCCGGTGCTCTTAAATCAAAGGACTCCCTTGGATCACCTTCTGAGCGACTAACTAAGGCGCTTTCCAGTTCTCTGGGCCACTCTCTCGAATCTGATGAGGAGGCACAGTTTGCTGAAGCAATGGAATCTGCATTTGATGATGACTCCATATCAGATTATTCTGAGAAAGAAATCTGATGTCTTTCCCGATGATGCACTCCATTCTAGCTTGGAACTGTCAATGGGCGGCTTCGACCCCATTTCATCGTGTCTTAAATTCCTTGCTCCAAGGGTACAGACCTCATATAGTCATCCTTGTGGAACCACGTATTTCTGGATCCCAAGCCGACAAGGTCATTAAAAAAATGAAGTACCCAAACTCTCATCGCATTGAGGCAAATGGATTTTCTGGTGGCATTTGGCTCCTTTGGAAAGACGACGTGAGCTTGAACATCCTCCAAAATCACAAACAATTCATACATATCCAAGTCACAGACCCAGGGGGAATTAACTCCTACCTGCTATCAGCAATATATGGTAATCCAAATGCTACTCTGTGTGAGAGGTTGTGGACTGATCTCCTCAACTTAAATGTGCAGCAGAAAATGCTGTGGATCCTTGCTGGCGATTTCAATGCTACTCTACAAGGCAATGAGAGACAGGGTGGCTCCAATCGTTTGAGGTCAGGTTGCAAATCCTTTAATCATTTTGTTAATTGTGCTGGACTTGTTGATTTAGGTTTCAAAGGGCCAAGGTTCACTTGGAAGCGAGGTTCTCTCCTTGTGAGGCTTGACCGTGCCCTTTGTAATCATCCTTGGCTCGCCCAACACCCCAACAGCGTGGTCATGCATCTGCCAAGGATACAAAGTGACCACAGACCAATTCTTGTCACCCAAGTTGAGGAGCAAAGAGCAATCCAGGCGCCATTTCGTTTTCTAGCTCCTTGGATCACACATGAAGATTTCAAAAATCTTGTCAGGAACTCTTGGAGAGGGGATAGGAACCTTGCAGATAATATAGAGCACTTCACAGTTGAGGCCAGCAGCTGGAATGCGGAAGTCTTTGGCAAAATAGGAAGGAATATGCGTAGGCTTAGGAACCGCCTTACAACAGTCCAAAGACAGCTTGAGACGTACCCTTTCTCTTCAAGCCTTGCCGATCTTGAACGAAGCTTAATTCTTGACTATGAGAACATTTGCCTTCAGGAGGAGATGCTATGGATGCAAAAATCTCGCAACCTCTGGATCAAGGAGGGAGATCGTAATACCAAATATTACCATATACGTGCTATAATAAGGCGTCGACGCAATAGAATCTCCCTCCTCAAAGACGATAGGGGTAACTGGGAAGCTGATCAAGCTACTCTATCCCAAATGGCGTCCAACTACTTCCAGCAGCTTTATTCTTCTGAGTCAAGTGATAGCCATTCTTTCTCGTATAGGGGGCATTTTCCTTTGATCCCTGCCTCTCTCCATCAAAGCCTGGATAGGTCAATCACTAAAGAGGAAGTCAAAACAGCCCTGTTTGATATGCATCCGTTGAAGTCCCCAGGCATTGATGGGCTTCATGCTTTGTTCTTTCAATCTCAATGGGATGTCATAGAAGACAATGTGTGTGCTGAAGTTAAAAAGTTCTTTGAAGGTGGTTGCTTAGATCTCCGCTTCAATCGTACCCTTATCACTTTGATTCCAAAGGTGGACAATCCCCAGCTGCTCAAGGACTTTAGGCCTATCAGTTTGTGCACTACGGTCTACAAACTTATCATGAAAATCATTGCAAATAGGCTTAAACCTATAATGCCTCTTCTCATACTTCCTCAGCAGACAAGCTTCATTAAGGGAAGAAACATAATTGATAACATTGTCATAGCTCAAGAAGTCATACATTCAATGAGAAGGAAAAGACAGAAACTTGGATGGATAGCTACTAAGGTAGACCTAGAAAAAGCTTTTGATAGGTTAAGCTGGGACTTCATTGCCGATACCCTCATAGAGGCTAGAATTCTTGAAAAATTACGACGCCTTATTATGCATTGTATTACCTCTTCTTCTGTGCAGGTGCTTTGGAATGGCCGGCCTACTTTTGAGTTCCATCCGTAAAGAGGACTTAGGCAAGGTGACCCCCTGTCACCGTATCTCTTTGTTCTTTGTGCGGAATGTCTTTCGCAAGCCATTAACTATGAGGTGAACAAAGGCTCTTGGAAGGCAATTCAATTGAGTAGAGGAAGTCCTTCACTGTCCCATCTATTTTTTGCCGATGATTTGCTCCTTCTCAACTCGATGGATAGTGCGCAAACTCACCTCATGAAGCAACTGCTCGATGATTTTTGCAAAGCTTCTGGCCTCAGGGTTAATAACACCAAAACAAGGATTTTATTCTCCAGGAATGTTGTGCCTCAGGTGGCTCTTTAGACTTGCTATATTCTGGACTATCAAAAAACAGAGAACTTGGGCAAGTACCTTGGTGTTCCAATCCTCCATAAGCGGATTACTAGGGATACCTATCGCTACATTGAAGATAGAGTGCAAGCAAAGTTGAAAGGCTGGAAATCCAATACTTTATCTCTTGCAGGTAGAATCACCTTAGCCCAGTCTACATTATCAAGCCTGGCATACTATCCCATGCAATCTGCAAAGCTCCCCTACGCCATTTGCAAGAGAATCCAAAGCCTCATTAAACAATTTATTTGGGGCACCACTGAGTCACGAAGGGGTATTCCTTTAGTGAAGTGGAATGATATGTGTCGGCCCAAAATTCACGGTGGCTGCAGTATGAAGGATCTCATGGGTCAAAATTCATCTTTCCTTATGAAGCTTGTTCACTCCATCCTTACTCAACCGGATTTATTATGGGTTCAAGTTCTACGCTCGAAATATCCATGGCATGAAACTGGCCCTCAGAAGACTAATTCACGCGCTGCTTCTCATCAAGCCTTTTAGCAGTTTGGGAGGATCACACCCTTGGTTGTATCTGGCACATAGGTAATGGTAAAACTGCTAAATTCTGGGCAGATAACTGGATTGGAGAACTTGGTCCCCTCTCCAACCTATCCTCCTGTCCCATCAGCGAGCTTGATCTTCAAAAATCTGTGAGTGATTTTGTAACACCTGATGGTCAATGGAAGTGGGAAGAGCTTGAAAACAAACTCTCTCAGGGTAGTCTTATGAGCCTCAAAGTGACTACTCCTCCTCTTGACCATGCTGGAAACGACAAAGTTGTCTGGCAATGAGTTAATCGCTTCACAGTGAAGTCCACTTATGGTGTTGTTATGCAAGATTAATGGGATAATGAAAGCTCCTCATGGAATCTTGTGTGGAATTGGAAAGGGCCGCAGAGAGTGAAAACCTTCTTATGGTTAGCCCTGAAGAATAGACTCCTTACCAATAAGGAAAGGCTTCGACGACATATGACAAATGATGATTCATGCTCGATATGTAGAATTGGGTCAGAGGATGTGGACCACATTCTGAGACACTGCTTGTTAGCTAAAGAGTGATGGTCTCTCATTGTCCCCACTCAGGAGCTTGCAGGTTTCAACACTCTCAACTTCACTAGCTGGATTCATCAGAACTTGAAGACGCACAACAGCAACCCCCGTTGGTGTTCCATCTTCAGTATCCTCTGTTGGCGTCTTTGGTCGGCCAGGAACTCCCAAATTTTTTGCAATGAAGAGATCTCTGCACCTCGGCTGGTCAATGAAGCCTTTGCCCTCGCTGATCATTCTCTTCATACTTTCAATTCCCTTCATAATCTTAATCATGTGTAATTTCTTTTTCCCTATTTAGTTGCTTTTCTCCTCTGTTTCTACCACCCTCCTGTTGCGTGCGGCTGGCCTTCTCTCCCTGTCTGTTCAATGTAATCTCGTTGTTCTTTTCTGTGGCAATAAATATTTCTCCATTCGAAAAAAAACTCTTTGGGGTTGATTTTCTCTTTTTGCTCAAATATTAAAATTTCATATTCTCACCATTTGATTAATGTATCTTTTTTTCTTATTAGAGTGACATTTTTGGAATTTGAAAATTGAAGTGATAGCTTTGTGGGATTGTCCCTTACCAATACCACTCTCATAATTATTACAAGTTTAGTTTGACAAAATCTCATAAAAGGAAATGGAGGTTAAATCATTTAATATGTCATAGATTGAATGAATATTCCAAATTTGCCTTCATTTACTAATGAGCATTAAAAAAAGTTGATATACACTTTCTCTCATCTATTACATTTAATTGGGATAAAATTAAAAAAACAAGCATGAATGACTCTTCAGGTGGACTTATATTTAGGACAAAAAAATTGATAAACTTGATCTATAATAAGGGTCAATCAGAAAGCATAAGCATTTGCATAGAAGTGAGAATTGCGGGTTGTAATTACCTTGCCCCAAATTTTGAAAGAAGATGCTAAATAGCCTTGTCTGATCGTATTTTGATGTCAAAAAATGAACTTGGTAGCTTCGTATTCCCATTGAAATTGATCCAACTAACCACTCAGAATCTCCTGCAAAGCATCGTAGATTATTCAATGCACTTTTATAATTATATGGGAGCTT
>JANTPZ010007974.1:0-14824 GCA_025593235.1 Vachellia pachyceras | reverse complement strand
AGTCGTCAGAAACATAGAACATGCTTTTCTCCCCAGGACGTGAGTCCAACAGAATCAAATGATGCGATAGCAAGAAAGGGTGGGAATTATTAGCGTCTCATAGTGGACAGGATAGAATAAATAAGTATGAAGTCGCATCTCACAAGTGTTTGACGCGATGAACTTGCGTGCCAGCGTGAAAAATTGAAACTGCTTTGTGTTGATTTTCTTTTTTCCTTTTAAACCTGCCATTGTTGCGTTGAAACTATTTGAGAAGCTTACCATGCCAGTCATGTGCATGAAACTGACAGCTTAGCGATCATCAGGCCGATGGAGCGTCCGGTAACGAGCTGGATCTGCCACAAGTACTTACAAACAAGAAGACATGGAGAGTAACAGTGAGAGACTTAGAATCCAACAAAGTGAAATAATATTTGACAAGTCCCCATGACTTATCAATCATAAGCTTTCAGTTGCCATTATCTAGTCTCAGAGACTTCTGAGATGTTGTTTCCCTTAATTGGATCTACTGGTTATCATCTTTAAAAAATGATGACGGTTACCTATGAAATCTGCCTGAATCAAAACCTAGTTGAATCTTAAGGCTCTTGACCCGATGGAAATAAGTATTAAAGCTGGAAGGGACTAAACTTGCTCTCAATCATTATCAAGAATATGTAAACACCCCCCCCCCAAAATTATGCCGAGTGAATCCATACAACCAGAGCTCATTTATTATTGCCGATTTGCCAGTTTTATAATCGTCAGATTTAAATAAATGTTGAACGAAGCTGGTTCATTCCAGAAACGCAGACACGACAAGAAATGCCTAGCCAAGTGAGATACTGACACGTGATGGCCTGAACGCGAAGGGTGGTGGAAGCCGGCACGGAGTGAGTGGTTTATGCTCCACGACGTCCTTTCAATCACTGGTAAAGGCCCATAACTTTAATAATGGGCCTTAGACTCAAAGACACACGATTATGGGCCGGTAAGATTTGGCCCAAAGCACACCATACCAGTTGAAGCCCCGGTAATGACATATTCGGAACATAATTAGTGTGTTTGGATAGCCCGTTGGGAGAATGGACACAGATTCTGAGATAAATATGTGAGAGAAGTTTTATCTCGGTAAGTGCATGAATGACTTTTGAATACTCAAACGGGCTATCCAAACAGAACCAATGAATACAGAGTCTTGCACCCTTTTGTACTCATATTGGTTGACCAAGGAGGCATATGCTCCTCAAAGTTCGCCACCTGTCTCAAGCTACATGAAACGACGGAAATGTAACCAAATGCGACGCCCCTCAGGCTTGTTCCTCAAAGTTGGCTTCTCATCTCAGGTGGGTCTGCCATTCTTGAACTCATCGAACTCGTCCTCCCTACTCAGCGAAGGGCCACAAGAAAGGTGCACGTCTGGAGCAACAATACGGAAACTCCAAAAGCCCGAGTCCCCCGCTCTCTTCCTTTCCATATCTGAATGTCAACAGTTCCTCACGTTCTCCAAAATGCATAAACCACGATTCCTACTCACACATTCACTCTGTCCTCGGTTTGGCCGACTCATGTCCACTCCCTTCCTTTAATCTTTTCCCATTTCAGTTCCACCTTTCCTTGTCGCTGTCACGCCCTCACCTGCAAATGCTCCACTCTTCCTCTCCTGGCCATTTCTCGTTTGTCAGCTTAGCTCAAAGTCGTTCTGGTTAGAGAAGCCCATCACGTTTCTTGTTGTAAAAGGGTAACTATTTGCTCGCTCTCCCTCCATGCTGCCGAGATTTTGAATCTGGGTGCTTCTGGTCGAGTCTTTGAATTTTGGAATTTCGATTCGGAACCTATACCACTGATTGTGCACGTACTGCATACTGTGTTCTTCGCTAGTCACACTTAAAATGATCCCTGGGCTTAGGGATTCCCCCCTTCATAAATTATAATCTTGCCTGTAGGAGGGTTTTTATGTCACACAAACTTAGTGCCAATATTTTAGTATATAGCCCAATGAACTTGCGAACCAAGACGAAATGTTGAAAGGGATTACTATGTATGCTCAAATCCTCAACTGGATCTATGATATATTGGGGTTTCAGTAAGAGGGAGCATGTGGCTGAGATCACCCATGAAATAACCTATACAATAGATGCCTTCTAAGTCCTATCTCTAGTTCATAATACAATTACGACGACTGTTTTGGAATGTTAAGTAGAGTCTACAATTAATATCTAAACTACAGTTCATAATACAATTACGACAACTGTTTTGGAATGTTGCAATGTTAAGTAGGGTCTACAATTAATATCTAAACTAGAGCACGCAACATATATAAAATGCTGTTAAAAAGACAAAGGCAGGTAGGGACAATTAAGTGTTGCATGATCTCAAATTAATAAACAACGGTTTTAAATTGTATAATCCGCGACATAAGTTTTACCACAGGATATGCTATTAATATTTGACATGAAGTGATCTGTTGCTTTCAAGATGTATCGTATAGTTCGCAAGTTGGCAGCTGGGCCATCGCGGCTGAGAACAGCTTGGCTTTTAAAGTGAAGCGAGATAATGACTAATGATAGTAATAATCAGTAATTAAGCACACTAATAAAAATACAAGTGGGACAGTGGGAGGTGCGCATTGTGGTTTGTCTATATTAATTTAATTGTTTGGTAAAGGAAATTGGATTGCCTGGACGGTCAGAGAGCGGGGAAGCAGCTTCTGAAGGAGATTCCAAAACCACGCATGATTGTCATTACGCGGCTTACTCCTCCTGTTCTAAAAAATGTTCTTATTAATTAGTTTGCTGATTCTTGTGCATACGAGCTCAATATATTAGTTGCTCCTGGAGTAAGTAATTAATAGTCGCATAGGAACAGCGTATAATAAATTAACATATATGCATACACATCGATACACACACTAAACCGCGTTTCGAGATAGTAGTGTACCTGTAAAGATAAAATTCTCTGTTCACTTCAAACTTTTGAAAACTAAGAGTACGTACCAAGTAATTATGAGAATATCACTTATGGAATGCCTAAAATTTGATTTTTTTTTTAATGATTGATAGTAATGCTTGACTTTTCAGACGCTAAGTAGTTATGATGATCGCCTTATACTTGACCGCCTTCGCGCGGGTCATGCTATATTACTCCAATTAACTTCAGTAAATTGCAAGGTTGGTTTATCATCACCTGAGTTGCTGATATGTTTTGGGACAATTATAGTCTGTGCATTAGGTTGTCCCGGCTGGTAAGAAACAATCCAGCATACTTGTACTAACTCAGCGAGTGGCATCTATTGTATTTAGATACCAGACAAAGCAACAAGTTAGACCGTGCAAGGTCTCACATGAATGGAATGTAAATATAAGATAATTCAAGACGACTGGTTATGTATCGTACCCCAAGACATTTAAAAAGAAACAAATACCTGATTCACGTCCATTTATTTAACCATCTTGATGACTTGAAGGCATTAAATAACCATTTTGGGCACCGCGAATAAGGGATCGAACTTTCTCATGGTGATGCCAAGCCGGTCCCTCATGTCCATGGTGGACGGCGTCATGTCCCCGGCGAGTGTCCAATCAAACTGATGAATCAAAGAGCCCAACAGCAAGTGAAGCGTTCTCCGAGCCAACGGCACGCCGGCGCACATTCTCCGTCCGGCCCCAAACGGGATCAGCTCATAGTGATACCCTTTATAATCAATCTTGGAACCCAAGAATCTCTCAGGCTTAAACACCAGCGGGTCTTCCCACACATCTGGGTCTCTTCCGATTGCCCACGCGTTCACAAAAACCTGCGTGTCTTCGGGTATGAAAAATCCCTTGAATTCTGTATCCTGCATTGCTCTTCGAGGCACCAGCAATGGAATTGGAGGATGCAGTCGAAGTGCTTCCTTAATAACAGCCTGCAAGTACGGAAGATTCTCTACGTCACTCTCTTCCACTTTCCTCTCAGACCCGACCGCTTCATTAAGCTCAGCTTTGGCCTTCTTTAACTTCTCCGGGTTGCACAGCAGCTCCGTTAGGGCCCATTCGATGCTGCTGCTGGTAGTCTCTGATCCAGCTAAGAACATTTCCTGACCCAGAACCCAATTGCAATTGTTATTTGAGAACTTCTGTTTAATAATCTTAAATCAAAAGGGATGTGACGAAATATTAACCAGACTCACCAGTATGAATACGTTGAGGGACTCCGCGTCTGTATCATCGCCTAGGTGCTCAAGCAGGACATCCAAGAAATCCCTTTGTGTCTTGTCGCCACTCTGCTTCTCTATGCGCTCTTTCACGAACTTGGAAGCGATTTCTATGGCTTTTCCCATATCTCTCTCCATCTTCCTTCGGAGGCCTTGCGGGTCCAGACGTCTTAGCCAGGGGAACAAGTCCACCACGTTTGCGTGGCCCGTCCACTCCATCAGACCCATCATCGCCGTGAAGAACTCCGACCCTTCGCTTGATTCAGGGTCGAACATGTCATGCGACAGCATCAGGTTCCCCAGCATGTTGAAGCTCATCAAGAAAACGTAGCGCGCCACATGAAGGCCACTGCCCTCCTCTAACTTGCCGGCTTCTCTCGCAATCCAAACAAGCATGTCGTCGACGCATTTCCGTCGAATGTGAGCGGTCTCGTCGAGTCGCTTGGCCACCAACATGTCAACGGTGACGAGGCGTCGCATGGTGCGCCAATAGGGACCGTAAGGGGCGAGGGCAAGGGAGGACTTGTCGTAGTTGTGGACGCGCATTATGTCGGTGATGGTTCGTTCGGCGAAGTAAAGATCGTGGTTCTTGAAAAACTCGGCGGCAGCCTTGGCGGAGAGTATGGCCATGGTGTTGATGGAGCCTATTCTGAGCCAGACGACGGGGCCGTATTTGTTTCTGAGATGGGCCAACGTGCGGTGAGGCATGTTTCCTAGCTGGAACATGTTTCCGAAGAGGGGCCACCCGGGCGGTCCGGGAGGAAGGCGGCGTTTGGAGCCTGATATTTTGCGGTGGAGCAGGAGCAGCACGAGGACTGGTGATATGAGCAAGAGGTACCACAGCGAGGAACCCAGAGGGCTCGCCATGTTTGTTGGAACAGGAAGATCTGAACACGGAGTCAAGATAAATGCCAATTATATATATATATATATATATGCCCCTCAATGATTTGAAGTCTCTGTTGCTGCCAATGGCACAACTATGTAATTATGTATGTGCTGGTAATTGAAGAAATGTTTCTTGTCAACGGGGTGGGGGAGCGTTTTACGTAAGATAGCAATCATCTTTATAGAAAATATCGATAATGAGGATGACGCTTGTTAAAAAACAAGGCTGTTGATGAAAAACAAACTCGCAATTCATTTTCAGTTGAATACATCACACGCCAGTCTTATATTATCTGCTTTTACAATGCTTTGCGTGTATATGTATGTATATGACATCTGTGTGAATGCGAGAGATCAGTTGAAAATACGCTAGTTCCATTCGTGCTAGTTCGATACCTGACTATACATCACAACTGTGATGTCAATGTGTCCATTTGAAAACGCGGTAGTGAAGTACTTTTACGCAAATCGAGGTAAATATATAAATGACATTATCTCATTTTGCGAAAAAATACTGTTCAACGTGTTTATGGGGATTAAATAAGCTTTTTCAAACATACACGATATTCTGTGGGAGCCGGGAGGAGGGTTAGCCAGTTTCATCACACTTCAATAAGGCTGCCTTTTCATCGGTTTTTTAAATTATGGAAAGTTGGAAACTTGTTTAATAGAAAGATGCGAATTAGCCAAGGGTTAAAGGCAGGACAAGAGGAGCATTAGCGGTTTGGGATTTGGGAGATCCTCCATCGTGCACCAGATCTAGTTTTAATTTTATATTTTTTCCAGGGCCAGAAGTTTTACTATCACGTTTAAAATATCCACAAAAAGATGCATCAAAAATAAAAAAGAAAAACAAAACTGTGAAGCCAGAGGAGTTTCTTTCTTAGAAACAGCGCTGCCATGATAATAATATTACATTAGTCGAAGCTGGCGACTCTGGGCGTGAACAGGAACACGCCCATGTGCAGCTGAGTTGGCACTGTATGGATACTATTACTGACATTATAAATTAAATGGAACCCGGACATCCCCTCTCACCACTTCCCATCCACTTCTCTGTTTCCTCCCCTTTTTGTAACAATTCAGCTGATATCTGAACAATTCAGATTTGTTATTTCATGAAACGGCTAAGCTGATGAAATACACAGGAAGCCTGTGAGGTGGGTCGAGCGAAATAAGTTAATTTCTCACTTTATATGTGCTTTCTTATAATTGTTAAGCGGAGATATGCAGTGTGTGTATGTGTATTAGATAATAGATATAACTGTGTTTCTTGCCTAGAGGAGGGTTTTTACGTCATACAAACTTCGTACCAAGATTTTAGAATGTAGACCGGTGAACCTGCGAACCAGGACAAAATGTCGAAATATACGCCCAAATACGTAACCTGTGATAGGTTAGTGCCCATTGTAATGTAATCTTGTCATACGCCATGACACTATCCGTTACTTTATATAGATGTCCTCTAAAACCGCTCTCCAGTTCACAGTACACTGCAGCATTTTTATCCTTTGACTACAGTTCAAAAGAGATGACATAAATATGAAAATTGTTGCCTAGATGTTTGGCATTGTTTTAATTTCCAACCATTGCATACATATTTTATCTACAGCCAGTTTTCTTATTTTAAGGCAACATTTTGAAATGTTGAAACGATGAGCACAGTTTAATACAATCACTGCCTACACTAAAAAACACACAAAATTGATACTACAAAAAAGACAGACAATTATCTTCATCACTGTCACCCCCCGTGGTCCTTTTCGCGGTCGCCCACCGTCGCCTACATCTGCATTTTCATCCGAAGAAGAGAGATAAGGTTCTATTTTTTTATACTCACTGATTTCTTTTCATTTAAAATGGTTTCAATGTTTCCCTTTCACTCACGAATTAAGTTCATCCTTCACTGATTCGAAAGATTTGCATTTGCAGTCTCATTCTCTGCAATATGGTTGGGAACGGTGGTTTAAAATTAATTTTGACAAAAGGGTTTTAACTTTTAAATAAAGGGAAATATGAAAACAGATTGTTTGAGTTTTTTTCTTTAAAAATCAATAGGACCTCTGTTTTGCAGTAAAACGGTGTAGTGGGTTTGTATATTTTTTACTTTTTAAACGCTAAAATATGATGACCACCTTGCAATATAAAAGCTGCGCAATATTCATCAATTTATGTGATTTCACATGTTTTCGCGGCGGGCGAACGCTGGTTTGATATGATCCTTGGACTTCGGGTCATGTTATCATCCCACAGTCACTCCAACTTTTATTATATTACAAGGCTGGTCTGTCGTCGCTTGGGTTGCATGAGTATCTGACATGTCTCTCGACTTGAGAGGACTTTAGGGGTTCTCCCGGAAATGTAGGTTTTTCCTTAGCCTGAGTTTATGTGATTAGATTCCAGTACTGGGTCTGATTCTCTCTCGCATTTTCAGATTGGTATAAAACAAAAGACGAGTTAAAGACAAGTAAGGCGTAAACAAGATGGAGGGGATGGACTTGAAAATGCAGTAGAAGGGTGGTACATCCGACCAAAATGGTGACAGATTCCTGGCTGGAAGAGTTATATCAACAACCAAAGTAGGAATTGGTGAGGTAAGAGAGCAGTGGCGGAGTCAGGACCTCATAGGGGTGAGAGCAGTTTTTTTATTTTTAAGCAAATGACAATAAATTTGTTAGTATAGATAATTTGAGTGGGTTCAAATCTTAAAAATCAATGGGTGCATAATAAAAATCTAATAGTTAGTTACGTATAAACAAAAAATTTCAGTGGGGCATTTGCCCATCTTGAAATCAATGTGGCTCCGCCACTGTAAGAGAGCATGTGTTGGCAGCACGGAAACCGAAAGGGAAGCTTGACGTCAATGTGCTGGGGTTCAATCCATTCTCCTTCACTTTCAGTGACATTGGTGAAGCGAGGAGAGTATTGGAAGGAAGCCATGGGTAGTGAGACAACGTATGTGAAGCCTGGAAAAAAAGGAAACCTTTTCTAAGTTAACTCGAAATACAGATAAGTTCATGTAAGTTTTGGGTACAATTGGCGGGTGAGTTGGGGTGGGTGGTTACAGTGGAAGATCCTGCAGATCCTAAATATGGTGGAAGAAGTTTCTGTAGAGCAAGAGTAGAAATTGATATCAACAAAGCTTTAGTACCCATATTCAGATGTCCCCGCCCTGATAATTTACCGGATGCCAAGGTCAAGGTTAGGTATGAAAAACCGGCGAAATTTTGCTTCTTTTGTGGGAAGCTTGGTCATGATGATAGAAGCTGCGATATGGAAGAGGAGACCTTTTGACACTAGTATATATGTGTGCCCAGCCGGTCAGGATGAATGCAGAAGCTTCAGTCCCATCAAAGGGAGTATGGAGGACGCAGAAAGCGTTGATCTTCATGAAGTAAAGATCGTGGTTCTTGAAAAACTCGGCGGCGGCCTTGACGGAGAGTATGGCCATGGTGTTGATGGAGCCTATTATGAGCCAGACGACGGGGCCATATCGGTTTCTGAGATGGGCCAACGTGCGGTGAGGCATGTTTCCTAGCTGGAATATGTTTCCGAAGAGGGACCATCCGGTCGGTCCCAAAGGAAGGCGGCGCTTGGAGCCTGATATTTTGCGGTGGAGCAGGAGCAGCACGGGGACTGGTGATAAGAGCAAGAGGTACCACAGCGAGGAACCCAGAGGGCTCGCCATGTTATATGCCGATTATATACATATAGATAGGCCCCTCACTGATTTGAAGTCGTCTCTGTTGCTGCTAATGGCACAACTGTTTAATTATGTATGCGTTCGTTATTGAAGAAATGTTTCTTGCCAACGGGGCGGGGGAACGTTTTACGTAAAATAGCAAATCATCATTATAGACTAAATATCAATTATGAGTACGACTCTTGTTGAAAAATAAAGCTGTTGATTAACAAGGCTATATTCATTTTCAGCAGAACAGATCACACACCAGTCTTGCAATCTCCGTTTTCTTATGATTGGCGTGTATATATGTAACATCTGTGTGAATTAATGTTAGACGTCTCAAGTTGCAGGAACCGGGTGGTAATATCCCGTTTAAGAGGCATAAGTTGTGTTCGTGCTAGTCCCAATGCCCACTATCCATGCCAATTGTCAATAGGAATAATTTGTGATGTAGGCTTTGGCTGTGTGCGCTTTTTACACTAGGTGTCTTTCGGAATTCCGTTGGAAAAAAATGAGTTTACAGATTCTGAGGTATTTTACGAATTTTAAAATGGCTTTTATAGATTTCGAAATGGTTTTGTCTTGGTTTACATAACTGTTTGGGAAACGGTGTTCCTAAACAAGCACACTCTTTCCTCTCATGCTTCATAAATGTTCAAGCATGCTTCCATGAAGAGAATATTTATAGAGATACTAATATATGATCGGTTAACAAAAATATTTAAATCGACAATGAATTTTAAATTCACTGTGGTTGTGATATGTTCTTTAAGCATGAAAAATTGTTTAATGGGGAGATCTGCAGCCCATATTGTTGAACAATACAATAATGTGCCCGTTTGAAAACGCGGTGAAGTGCTTCTACAATTTACAAAGTAAACATGTGAAGGATATTATCTCAATTTACAAAAAAATATTATTAAACGTAGGTTTAGGGACTCTAAACGCCCAAACGCACCCAATAACACTCTGACTTGAAGACTACTCCTCAAAGCTTTTACACGTGTCAACCATATGGTTATCGGCGGAAGGAGCAACCCAACTACCGTTGTGATTTACTAAACTTCAGGGCCCAAACAATGCCTTCTTCTCCTGTGAGTTTTGGACTTTTGAGACCCATATCTCTGAAACAAAGCCCGTTTTAGATTAAAAAAAATGAAAAGGGTTGGAACAAAAAATTCTGGCGGTGAAATCTGAGTTCTGAAGCTGTATTCTCGTAAGAGGTGACACAGGCACACTGCTACTTCGGAAGCTGACAGACGATGGCAAGCAAAGGGTTGTTGCTGTACAAGCTATACAGAGCTCTGAGCTATGGTGTTTCACCGTTGGTTTACCTTCACTTGCGGTGGCGTCGATTCCGGCTCCTCGAACACCCCCACCGTTGGCCGGAGCGTCTCGGTCATCCCTCCCAGCCTCGTCCTCCAGGACCTCTCATCTGGTTTCATGCCGTTTCATTAGGTTTACCTCTATTTACAGCTGGAGATGCCTAGCCTCAGCTTTGTATACGATCAAAAACCGCTATAACTGCATTCTTTGTTTCACTGACCTTCGTTTGATACCGTAAGCTTTGGTGTTTGACACTCGAGTATCTAAGATGCCTGTTTCAGAATAACAGTATACTAAATGTCCTGAAAATGCCGGAAGCGAGTTCGTGGAATGGAAAATTTTGGCGTACTTCAATTCTAAATGCGGTTTTGTTTTATTTGCAGGTGAAGGAATGGCAGCCCTTCCTGTAATCAAACAGTGCATTCGGAGGATCCCTAGCTTAAACATATTGATGACCACCACAACGATGTCTGCATTGTAAGAAAGGACTTTGGTCTTTATTGAACTAGTTGTGACTTGATTAATAATTAATGCATTTATCTACTTTTTTCATATGGAAAACCATAAAAAGGTTTAGAACTTTGTCATAAATTTAGTGCCCTGTGGAATGGGTGCAAATGTCTTATGGCGGATAACTTAAGTTTGACTTTAAGTAATCACGATGCTTTTGCTTATCCTTTGGCCACAGTGAAGTGGTTTCCAAGTATTTTGAATTAAATTAATTGATAACTCGTGATGCCTGTTTGTGCCTCACAAGAATTCATTTCATCAAACTGCTTATATGGACTATTTAAGACGTGTATCCTTCTATCAAACCAGATGCTGACTATGAAACTATAGCGGCAACTCTATCTATTCCAGTGTTTGTTGATATGGATATTCCTTTCATTTACTTTGCAAGAAGAGAAACAATATTTCTATCCTTATTCTATGGGGTTTTCTTTTGATGTAGCGCAGTCAAGTACTAAACAATTGGCTTCCAAATGATATCATTTTCCAGGTACTTTATCAGGGGATGTTCATGTGGTTTTAATAAACTGTTTATATGACCCTGTCCTTTTCTAGAATGATGTTTATTGCCATCGTCAGTAGCAAAATGACCTCATATTCAAACTTCTTAAACACTTCAAGCTTGCTAATAGCACTTACTAATACATATTTGATGGCTTGGAATGACTTTCTCCACAGTGATGTTTATTTTCATCCACTTAAATCTCCCTTGCTAACAGCAGTTGCTAATGCATATTTAATGGCAATAAGCTTTTTTTAATCTTTCTTACTTTTAATTTAACATGATCAGTTTAACACATTATTTTTGTCTGAAATGCTTGATGTATTAGCTTGCACCAGTTGATGCTCCTGCTTCCATACATTCCTTCCTTCATTACTGGAAACCTCAAGCAATTGTACTAATGGAAGGTGAACTATGGCCAAATCTTATTATGGATGCTTCCAAAAATGGTGTAAGTTATTTTTGCTCATTAATTCAAGTACACTAACACTTATGTCGAGTGAAAACAATGAAATGTATAATCCCTATATGATGCGTTCTGGGTCTAACGGGTGTGGATTGGGTTTAACCAGGTGCACTACAAAGTCGTAGGAAACTGGTTGGCCCGTATCCGATCTGGGTTAAAGGAATTGAGGTGTGCATCTGCTATTAGCTTAAGCTTTTGGCATGGTGGTTAGCACTTCATTCCTAAGGTTTGGTATTAGAGCCTGCACGGATTTGAATCCAACTTCAGTCAAAATAGGTTCAAGGATGAACTTTCTTTAAGAGGGAGGGAATGATGCGTCCCAGTCTAACGGTTGTGGATCGGGTTTAACCAGGTGCACCACAAAGTCTTAGGAGACCGGTGGGCTTGTATCTGATATGGGTTAAAGGAATGGGGGTGCGCTTTTGCTATCAGCTTAAGCTTTTGGCATGATGGTTAGCGCTTCGTTCCTAAGGTTTGTGCACCTGGTTGAACCCGATCCACACTCATTAGTCCCAGGACACATCATTATACATGCATGTGAATCATATAGTAGACTACATTTTCATAATAGAGGATTGTTAAGAGTATGTGAGAGCAGCTTGTATGCCGTAGTTTGTTACCCCAATATTTTGACTGTATTTCTCTTTTTGATCCACGTATCATGTCGACATGGTTGCACTTGTTCTTGTTGATTAAAATGGATTTTACCCTTCAGATAGCTCTTGTACTGTTAAATGCCCGGATGTCAGAAAAATCCTTCAAAATTTGGTCAAGATCATTGCTTCTGCCATTAATTTCTTTGATGCTATCAAAGTTTTCCTTGATTTGTCCATTGGTAAGCGCTCTTTTTCTTTTTGGACTTGAATGATTTTGTATTCTATTATGCCATCTGATATTTTGATTTTTGAATTCTATAGAGTACAACTCAGGCTATCCGTTTTCAGCTACTGCAAGCTGCTCCTTCTGTCATAAGCTTTTCTGGTGACCTAAAGTATGGTATGCTACGTTCTCTTTTTTCCTATATCAAATTCTATTTAACATTTAATGTTGATATTAATCCATCCTAGTATTCAACATTGATTTTTCTCTCATTGCATAAGAAGCTTTTCTGGCAATGTTACTTATTTGTGTAGCTGATAGCTATTGTGTTTTATGTCTTTACTACTTATTTCCATTTGTTCCCCTTGTATTTTTATAAGATTCTGGGACTACTTGAATTGGTAAATGGTATACACTAATCTTGTTTCCTTACTATTTTCATTCAGTAATAGAAGATTTAGGGGTCAGTGAAGGACAGAAAAGAAGTATAGACAAACTGAAAGCACAGCTTGCCTGCTGCCAGGTTTGGATGGCATCCTCCATTCATAGGGGAGAGGAAGAAAGTTCGTTCCCTCCAATATGCCTCTGATTATATCATACAATGAATCTGGAATACTTTTGCTAATTATGCTTAATATTTACTGAAACATATGATAATATGTGATGCATTTATTATAGTTCTTGGTTGGGTCTCACATCAGGTAATGTAAAAATCGAAAGCAACATAAGTAATATACAATATTTGATATCTTTTGGTGGTTTACTCATTGTGATCTTTAAGTCAGAATTGTAAGGCTTCTTATCTACTTCCTGGTGTTTTGTTAGATTGTGTCTCTGCTAGAAATTGCCCTTGACTTAAAGAATTTCATCTGATTCTCATTGTTTCTGAGCAATAATATGTTACAATGTGCTGGCCTGATGGCTGAATTCGTGGTACTTTGTAACTTAACCGTTTTCCTGACATGCTAAGAAGAAGATGAATGTTGAGAGTATTGGTGTGCACTGCAGTAATATTTGGAGTTCACAGAGTCCTCATGCAAATGCTGCCAAATATAATCACTATTATTGTCCCTCGGCATCCAAGACATGGACAGGAGATTGCTGAAGTAAGTATTTTGTCAAGTCTTTGCCCCTGCTTCTATTGTATGCGTTTCCTTCAAAGCATTTTCCTTTATCTGCACGTAAGACAGAAAGCCCCTGTTAATATGAAAACCCATTTTATTTTATCAGCAACGGAAACATGATTGGGTTTAGTGTTCTCTACATGATAAATAAGTTTTGTGCTACTGCTTTGAATAGTAATGCACAAACGAGCAATGATGTGCAAACTGTAAAATGTAAACTCATTAATTCACACTCAGCAAAAATGATGCTCATAACAAATTACTGCCATCCTTTATATGGCATTCTGCACCATTTGTGAAATTTATTGATCATGCCGAAATTCATGTAGTGTAGAAATTGGAGAAAGAAGGAGAGATTGTAGCTTTGAGATCTCAATATGAGGAGCTTAAGCCAGGAACGCGTATTTATGTGGTGGACACTTTGGGTATTTCCACTCTATATATTTTTAATCTTTACTGAACCATACTATTATTTGGGAATTCTTCTTTTTTTTATGTGAAATGAAAATTTGCTTTCCTACAGCTGATGACCTTGTATGCTGAGAATTAGGTTGGACACTGCTACGTTATGGGCAACACAAAATTTCCCATTTATAACATTAAAGCATAATCCAATTTCCTTTGCAGGTGAGTTAAGACGCATGTACACATTGACACCAATTGCTGTGATTGGAGGCTCTTTCTTCCCTGGTTTAGCTGGCCATAATATTTCTGAAGCTGCTGCAGCTGGCTGTGCTGTGCTGACAGGTGACTCTCGTATACTTTTCATAGTTTTCAAACACGGCTTTTGAGACGCTGAAATTTGTTATTATTGATTTTAGGCTGCTACATCGGGCATTTCTCTCACATGGTGCAAGAAATGCAACGGCTGAATCCCTTGTCAGTCCTTCAGGTTGGATCTCGTCCACTTGCTTATAGTAGAAAACCTTCCAGGCAATGAATATTCTAATATGGTTTGCAGAGGTGGTCTATTCTCATTGTCAATGTCACTCTCTCCTAGCAGGTCTCCGGAAAGCTGGAGCTTGAAAATGCTGTCATGGAGTTCTTCACAGATGAAGCGGTTTTGGAAGCACGACGTAGGGCTGCAAAAGAAGCATTTAATCATTTGTCCAGCGATATTATTGGTAGAATCTGGAGTTCGTTAGAATTTCATATCTTCTGTAGGCTGTCCACAGCTGGCATCGAGATTAATGCAGGACACTACGAGAATAAATGTGAAAATGAAATTTGATCAATGAACAGCGACTTCGGATTGTCCGAAGGTTGCAGATGCCACAGACATTCGGATGACATTTTTTTCTTCCTGAGGCATAGGCAATCAACCAGAGAG